>JARYGA010029152.1:0-26064 GCA_030545235.1 Helianthus tuberosus | reverse complement strand
GATACAGGTTTTTCAGATTCTACTTTCTCAATCTTGACATCTGGAATTTGTTCAATCTTGATTTGCTCATCAGCTGTTGTTGTTTTTTCATCTTTCTCAACTTTCGTCTCTTCAGTCTCTTTCACTTGACCTGCAAAACACCCATTATTCTTATCAGATGAAATTTTCTTTTGAAAATCTTCAAGCTTTTGTATTCCCTCTTCATTGTTGTCACTCTCTTCATTGTTGTCACTCTCTTCATCAGATGAGTGATCAAAGATAGGCGCTTTTTCTGCATCCTTTTGAAAAGTTTCTGTTTCAGTTTCAATACCGGCGGTTTCAGCAACAATAACAGGAGCAACTTGTCCATTAATAAAGTCATTGAAATCAATACCAAAAAGTCTGTAAAACTCTTTATCCATGTTTCGGTGTCAAAAGTTCACAAAATCAGATTGTTCAAACAAACTAGAAACCCAAACGAAATGAAGTCTCCAAACGAACTGGATTCTTGAAACGAACTAGGCTTCAAACAAACTGAATTTGATGCAAACTTTCAAGCGAACTGGGGTCCAAACGAACTGAGTTCTCTAAACGAACTAGATTCTATGCGAACTAAACCTTCCAAATGAATTGAATTGTTCAAACGAACTGTGAGGCTTTCAAACGGACTGAGTACTTCGTATGAACTGAGATCGTGTGACCTTACTGATTTTCAAACGGACTGAACCTTTCAAACGATCTGACCTCTCAAGCAAACTAGAATCCCTCAAACGAACTGAGATCTTCAAATGAACTGAGGTTCGGACGAACTGGACTCTTAAGCGATCTGGTTAAGTTTGCTTTTCCAAACGATCTGTCTCAAACGAATTAAGGTTCAAACGAACTGAGGTTCAGACGAACTGGGGTCACTTCATACGAACTGAACAACTTTTCAAACGAACTGACGAGAGATTTCAAACGAACTGAAAATTTTCAAACGACCTGAATCCACTTCGTGCGAACTGGAGGCTTTATTTCAAACGAACTGGATCTTTTCATACGAACTGAAATCCAATTTCAAACGAAGTGAAGCATTTTTGACCAATCTGATGAGTTTTTGTCAAAAATGATATTCAAGGCTTGTTCTACAACAAATTCCGATCCCAAAGATGTATAAAATGTTCAAAAACGTCCACTGAATTGCTGTAGATCTGAGTTCAAAGTTTTGGTTCGTGTGAACTGGACACACCTTCAAATGAACTGATTGTTTTTTATCAAATTGATTAAGTTTTACTCAGTTTTAAGGTCTAAAACTTTTACCAATTGTTTAAACTACTGTTACGCACAATATACTTCAAATTCAATCCATTTTAACCAAAAAATCTTGTTAAATTTTTGAAAAATGTGACAGAAAGGTGTAGAACTCAGAATTCTTAATGAAATCGAGCTGAAATTGCAAGAGCTCTTCCTCCTGAGCTCTGATACCACTTGTAGGATCGAGAATCGATCTGAACGAGTCTTCAGAAGAGCTCTAAACTGATTCAAAGGCGGAATTCAATGAATCAGAGTTTGTTTCAGCTTGATATTCACTAATAACTGTCTCTTAAATTGATTATAACGTGATTACAGACTTGGAGACAGTTCGGCAGAGTTTCGCTACCGGAATCCAAAAGTTACAAATGAAAAATTCAAGTCACATATTTATACTATTTCCAGTTCGTTTGAACAGGCATTTCCAGTTCGTTTGAACTGTCCACTTCGTTTGAATTGTCCACTTCGTTTGAACAGTCCACTTCGTTTGAACTGTCCACTTCGTTTGAACTGGCTTGTTCACCTTTGTTTCCTATTTAACTCGAACTGCGTGACTTGATCTTTCATCACTAATCTAAGATTCGAACGAAGATGAAGTCGACAGACAACTGCACTAACAGGACCCTTTGGTGGTCTAGTCGAGTCGCTTCATGTTTATTCAAGTGATTTTTTTTCCTATGCATTATGAAATGAACTGTGCGGACTGCGCAAGGAATTACGTAATTATGGAGGCCTACATAATTATGGAATTCAGTGCACAGAAACCACAGGAAGCTTTGTCATGTGTTAAGACCTATAGTGACAAGAATAATGATACGGGAGAAGTCTTGGACCTCGACCAATGTCATTTATTCTCACACTCCCCAAATTCTGATTTCAAGCACACACAAGTTTCCTATGATAAGTCTTCATAAGAAACGTTCTTCTGTCCATAGTTCAAAATTCCATGTTTTATTACTACAAGGACTTCACTTGAGGGTTAACAAATTCGCTAAGAGTCCTAACATGGCCCAGAGTTTTACTTAAGGGTTCATTGGGTCTATTAGAAGGCGAAACCGTCACAACTGTCTTCACAAGTTTCCTCTAGAATTAAATTTCGGGACGAAATTTCCTAAAGTAGGGGAGACTGTGACACCTGTGTCACTTCAACCATCAAACAAATGCCAAACCAATGAAATATTGTATTTCATACTTGGGATTTGTAAAAATATGTGTATCAACTCTTCGGTCACACCCCGACCACGTAGAACATACAAAACGTGGCGGAAAACGTCGGGGAGTGTTGTAACAGAATTAATTGTTTCATAACCATGGCATACAAGGTTGTATTTTATTTATCAACATAAGAGTTACATTGTTTTAAACAGGAATCAAAGAGTTTATAACATAATTAAACTAAGTCTATCTTCATTTTAAGTCTCTAAGGCACAGGTCCGCCCTAGTGTCACGATCATCGTCCTACGCAAAAGCTCCTGAAAACACATGTGAAAATAGGTACGTCAGCATAAAAATGCCTGTGAGATACATAGGTTTTGTGAAAATAGGATTCATGACTTAAGTTTAAGAAAAAGTTGTTTAGCAAAAGTCAGTCATGAACCTTGTAAATTGTTTTTTTTTGTAAATCATTTAAAAAGCGATAAGATCGAATGATATGTATAAATAAAAGAATAATGCGTGGTTAAATGTATAACCAAGTAAAATGAGTTGTATAAAATAAATTGTTTGTAAACCAAAGTCTTGTGAAAATCGTGTTACTTGTGTAAAATGTATAAGTCCAAATTGAATGATTTAAATAACGCTATGATATGTAATATAATACAAACACTTATATATAGGAAGTACCAGCGGCGTATCCACCATGCTTGTATCATATTACTCACATCTTGTTACTTAAGTCACTTAAACAAACCACCAATGTATAAAGTCCATGTTTAAACCAATAGTCAAAAGTCCTTGTATAAGCCATGTCAAATGTTTAAGAAGTCCAAAAGTAGTCAAGTAATGTGTAACAAATGTTATGTATTGTAAGTAAAGTATTGTCACATAATTCAAATGTAGAAATGTACAAAACAAAGTATTTTGAATATATCAAAAAGTTATGTTTTGCAAAGTAATGCATGTTACATTGATACAAACATTTATGTGGTAAGTTAACGCATACATTCAAGCCTTGAGACAGTCGGATAACCCTTTCAGTCAAGGTTATCAAAAGAAATGTTTTCGGATTCAGTCATTCCTTACATCCAAACAAACCCGGGATGTCAGGAATGGGATTTGTCAAGTCCTATGGTACCAGTACTTACTACCGAGCGGCGTAGCTAATGTTAATGAACGTATATAAGTCTCGTTTGTGCAAACCAAATGTTATAGCAGTTGTATACATGTCATATGAAAACAATGTACTAAGTATGCTAAGTTAACATACAAAGCAGAAAAGTCATGTAAATCAATGTGCTAGCATGCTATCAGTCAACATACATAGCAGAAATGTAAAGTAAAACAATGTACTAAGTATGCTCACAATGGACATACATAGCATGAAATGTAATGTAAAACGATGTACTAAGTACGCACACAATGGGCATACATAGCATGAAATGTAATGAAATCATGTACTATAATGTACTAACAAACATACCAGGTATATGATGTGAAAACAGGAAAGCATGAAAGTAACAAGTAGGCACATGTGTTTCACCCCAAAACAGTTTGGAAAACAGTAAAAGAGGGGTCTATGTACTCACTTGAGATTGCTCAGAAGTCCTAAGATAACCACCAAGCAATGCTAGAGATCACGGAATCAAACGGCACCTAGTATAGGTAACTATGTTAATAAACCGGACCTAAATCGGAAGATTTAGATAGAATGAGGGTTTGTAAACCAAACGAGTATGGAGACTCGTGTAATATGGTTTAACAAAGCCTACATACTAAATGAAACCTAACCTAAGTGTTTACGACCCATTACGACCCGTTTAGGTAGCTTATGCTACTTTAACGCGTCGTTCGCGTGAAACGCGTTCGGACCGCCTAACTAGTCCTATGACAAGTAACATATGCCTTAACATGTCTAATATTGTTGTCAAATCAGTTTAGATGTCAAAAGTTATGTTACATATGTTTAAAATGAATTTTGGCATCAAATGGGTATTTTGGTAATTTACCTAAGGCATATAAACTACCTATCATACAACTACTTAAACGAAGCGACCATAAGGTATAACCTCGGAAGGTTATTCCCTATATGCTATGGCCACCTAATGTGTTTGGTCGGATCCTAATGATCGACCAAATGGGTCGGGTTCGAAGGTATAAGCGATTTATTAGATCGCTTACCCTTACGACCCTAGACAACGTGGTAATCAGTAGGCATAGTCACAAGGGACTATAACCATCGTGATTACAATCACGTTGCGAAGTTCAAACGAACTTCGCATTGACCATAAACTGGTCAATGCAGAAAGTCAAACAAAGTTTGACTTTCGGACTCGAAAGCAATAAAAGAACTAAGGAACACTTACAAAGGGTCCCCGAATGCTAATCTAGATCAAAATAGCTCAGGTATGAAACAAAGGTTTCAACTTAGAGCACATTAGATCAGATTCTTGTGAGAAATGAGTGAAAATGTGATGGGTATTTATAGATTTCGGTTCACCGTTAGGATCGTTTCTTGGAGAAGAGGGAATGATCTAGCCCGTACACTTGTCGGAATGTTGTGGTAACTGATTTTGGCCACCACAAGAGATTAACATGTGGCACTTGGCCTTTGGGGAGTGTTTAAGGGCTTAAACAGGCTGGAAAAATGACTTTTCTGATTCTGAAGGGGCCTCGCGTGACGCCAAGACCCCTCGCGTCACGCCTAGCCCTACTTTTGGCAGAAATGGCAGATTAGGTCCCTGCACATTGTTTCGTTGCGTAACGTCACTTCTAACACCCGTCAATCCCAATTTCAAGCTCCACAATGATGTTAAGACATAGGGAACATGAAATATGCTTGAAAATATCACGCATTTTGGATCGTTTTGTGGCGGAAACGTCGGGGAGTGTTGTAACAGAATTATTGTTTCATAACCATGGAATAAATAAATTCTGTTTTATTGAATAAATGAACTCATTGTTTTAATACAATCAAATAAGTACAACTATGATCTTCCAAGTTTTAAAGTTGCTAAGGCACAAGTCCGTCCTAAATGTAGCATGTATCAACAATCATTGCAAAGCAGTACCTGAAACATGTGTAAAAATAGGTACGTCAGCATAAAAATGCCTGTGAGATACATAGGTTTTGTGAAAATAGGATTCATGACTTGTAAGTTTAAGAAAATGTTTAATAAAGTTTAGTCATGAACCTTGTAAATTGATTTGTTTTGTAAATCGTTTGAAAAACAATAAGATCAGATGATATGTATAAATAAATGTAAGGTTAAATGAATAACCAAGTAAAAATGAATTTGTATAAGATAAGTTGTTGTAAAACAATGTCTTATGAAAAGTATGTTATTTGTATAAAATGTTATATGACTCAAATTGAAATGATTCAAATAACGCTACGATATGTAATACCATACAAACACTTATATATAGGAAGTACCAGCGGCGTATCCACCATGCTTGTATCATATTACGCACGCCTCGTTACTTAAGTCACTTACTCAAACCAAACCACCAATATAGAATGTTCATGTTTAAACCAATAATCCAATGTTATTGTATAACTCAAGTTAAATGTAAACCAAGAAATGTGTAAACAAAAGTTATGTATGGTAAGTAAAATGAGATTTCTTAAACCACAAGTAAAAATGTACAAAACAAAGTGTTTGAATAAATCAAAAGTTATGCTTTGTAAAATAATGTAAGGTTAAACGAATAACCTTATAGTAGCATATTAAAAGTATACTTTGGATTTGTAAATAACATATTAAAAATATGTTTTGGTTTGTTGATAAAATATATATGTTGGTTATGTACAATACCACACATAAGAGTATATCAAACTATACTTTTGGGAGTATATCAAAATATACTTTAAATGTGTGATTTAAGAATTCATTCAGACCTAGTGCATCAAACTACACCTTTGAGACTATAAGGATACCACAAAGGCAATCCCTATTTAGATGGAGAAACAAATTGGTTTCAGACATTCCATGACAACAGGAATGGGGTGTCAAATCCTATAGCGCTATATCATACTAACAATCGGTCTGGTGAACATAAAATAAGTACAATTCAACATTTTATTTTATGTTCTTGAGAAATTAGTATTTAAACCATAGATAGTTATTTAGTTTGTCAAATGATAAGTAATAACATGTATAATCAATTATACTTTGAAATCATGAAAATAACATATAGGTACACATGCTTCACCCCAAAACAGTTGAAAACAGTAAAAGAGGGGAACTATGTACTCACTTGAGATTGCTCAGAAGTCCTAAGATAACCACCAAGCACTGCTAGAGATCACGGAATCAAACGGCACCTAATATAGGTAACTATGTTAATTAACCGGACCTAAATCGGAGGATCGGATAGAATGAGGGCTTGTAAACCAAATGAGTATAGGAACTCATGTAATACGGTTTAACAAAGCCTACATACTAAATCGGAACCTACCCTAAGTGCTTACGACCCATTACGACCCGTTTAGGTAGCTTATGCTACTTTAACGCGTCGTTCGCGTGAAACGCGTTCGGACCGCTTAACTAGTCCTATGACAAGTAACATATGCCTTAACATGTCTAATATTGTTGTCAAATTAGTTTAGATGTCAAAATTTACGTTACATATGCTTAAAATGAATTTTGGCATCAAAGGGGTATTTTGGTAATTTACCTAAGGCATATAAACTTACCTATCATACAACTACTTAAACGAAGCGACCATAAGGTATAACCTCGGAAGGTTATTCCCTATATACTATGGTCACCTAAAGTGTTTGGTCGGATCCTAATGATCGACCAAATGGGTCGGGTTCGAAGGTATAAGCGTTTTATTAGATCGCTTACCCTTACGACCCTAGACAACGTGGTAATCAGTAGGCATAGTCACAAGGGACTATAACCATCGTGATTACGCTCACGTTGCGAAGTTCAAATGAACTTCGCATTGACCATAAACTGGTCAATGCAGAAAGTCAAACAAAGTTTGACTTTCGGACTCGAAAAGCAATAAAAGAACGAAGGAACACTTACAAAGGGTCCTCGAATGCTAATCTAGATCAAAATAGCTCAGGTATGAAACAAAGGTTTCAACTTAGAGCACATTAGATCAGATTCTTGCGAGGAATGAGTGAACATAAGGTGGGTATTTATAGATTTCGGTTCACCGTTAGGATCGTTTCTTGGAGAAGAGGGAATGATCACATCCCTACACTTGTTGGAATGTTGTGGTAACTGATTTTGCCCACCATAAGAGATTAACATGTGGCACTTGGCCTTTGGAGGGTGTTAGGGGCTGTTAACATGTGTTTAAAATGGCTTTTGCTGATCAGAAGGGGCCTCGCGTGACGCCAAGGGGGCTAGGTGTCACGCTAAGGTCCCTCTGTTCAGCAATTGGTTTCCAAAGCTTCCAATTCAGTCCCCGTGGCATATTAAGGCCATTTCCGACATGTTTAAGGCTCGTTAAGCCATTTTCAAGGCCCTAAAATGATGCCTAAACATTGTGGACATGAAACATGCTCAAAAATATCCCGGATGTCGGTTCGTTTGGTCGTACGATTGCGTTGTTCGGTTAATTACGATGGAATGCGCATAAGCGCGAAAAACGATCCAAATGGCGTGACGAACTTAATTATGGAGGCCTACATAATTATGGAATTCAGTGCACAGAAACCACAGGAAGCTTTGTCATGTGTTAAGACCTATAGTGACAAGAATAATGATACGGGAGAAGTCTTGTACCTCGACCAATGTCATTTATTCTGCACTCCCCAAATTCTGATTTCAAGCACACACAAGTTTCCTATGATAAGTCTTCATAAGAAACGTTCTTCTGTCCATAGTTCAAAATTCCATGTTTTATTACTACAAGGACTTCACTTGAGGGTTAACAAATTCGCTAAGAGTCCTAACATGGCCCAGAGTTTTACTTAAGGGTTCAATGGGTCTATTAGAAGGCGAAACCGTCACAACTGTCTTCACAAGTTTCCTCTAGAATTAAATTTCGGGACGAAATTTCCTAAAGTAGGGGAGACTGTGACACCTGTGTCACTTCAACCATCAAACAAATGCCAAACCAATGAAATATTGTATTTCATACTTGGGATTTGTAAAAATATGTGTATCGTTTGCACATATCAACTCTTGTTCGATTTTAAGCTTTAAATCGCTTTCTGGAGGGTTATACGCGCTCTGATGCGTAAATACAACCAGTTTAATCCAACGAACACTCTGGAATAGTGAAATAGGCTTAGCATACCTTAAATAACCTTTACATAACTTAGAAATAAGTTTTAAAGGCTTTGGTATGGCAAAAACAAGTTAATTCACTTACAGGGACTAAACTTGACAAAACTGCGAAAGTATGCCAATTTGAACTGTAACAGACATTCTAGAACATGACCATAAGTTAAACACACCTTAAATATCCTTTATATAGCTTAGAAATAAGCTTTGAGGGGTTCGGTGTGCTAAAATAAACTTTTGGGTCATTCAGGGACTAAAAGTGTCAAAAAGTGCACAAGTTTGCATTTTCGCGCATAACTTACGTTCTGAATACATCCGGACATCCAAAAATTTATGTAAGCACTAAAATATTTTATTTTAGTGTCTGGCAAAAGAAAAATCCATTCGTCACGCCATTTGGATCGTTTTTCGCGCTTATGCGCATTCCATCGTAATTAACCGAACAACGCAATCGTACGGCCAAACGAACCGACATCCGGGATATTTTTGAGCATGTTTCATGTCCACAATGTTTAGGCATCATTTTAGGGCCTTGAAAATGGCTTAACAAGCCTTAAACATGTCGAAAATGGCCTTAATACGCAACGGGGACTGAATTGGAAGCTTTGGAAACCAATTGCTGAACAGAGGGACCTTAGCGTGACACCTAGCCCCCTTGGCGTCACGCGAGGCCCCTTCTGATCAGAAAAAGCCATTTTAAACACATGTTAACAGCCCCTAACACCCTCCAAAGGCCAAGTGCCACATGTTAATCTCTTATGGTGGGCAAAATCAGTTACCACAACATTCCAACAAGTGTAGGGATGTGATCATTCCCTCATCTCCAAGAAACGATCCTAACGGTGAACCGAAATATATAAATACCCACCTTATGTTCACTCATTCCTCACAAGAATCTGATCTAATGTGCTCTAAGTTGAAACCTTTGTTTCATACCTGAGCTATTTTGATCTAGATTAGCATTCGAGGACCCTTTGTAAGTGTTCCTTCGTTCTTTTATTGCTTTTCGAGTCCGAAAGTCAAACTTTGTTTGACTTTCTGCATTGACCAGTTTATGGTCAATGCGAAGTTCGTTTGAACTTCGCAATGTGAGCGTAATCACGATGGTTATAGTCCCTTGTGACTATGCCTACTGATTACCAAGTTGTCTAGGGTCGTAAGGGTAAGCGATCTAATAAAACGCTTATACCTTCGAACCCGACCCATTTGGTCGATCATTAGGATCCGACCAAACACTTTAGGTGACCATAGTATATAGGGAATAACCTTCCGAGGTTATACCTTATGGTCGCTTCATTTAAGTAGTCGTATGATAGGTAAGTTTATATGCCTTAGGTAAATTACCAAAATACCCCTTTGATGCCAAAATTCATTTTAAGCATATGTAACGTAACTTTTGACATCTAAACTGATTTGACAACAATATTAGACATGTTAAGGCATATGTTACTTGTCATAGGACTAGTTAAGCGGTCCGAACGCGTTTCACGCGAACGACGCGTTAAAGTAGCATAAGCTACCTAAACGGGTCGTAATGGGTCGTAAGCACTTAGGTTAGGTTTCATTTAGTATGTAGGCTTTGTTAAACCATATGACACGAGTCTCTATACTCGTTTGGTTTACGAACCCTCATTCTATCTAAATCCTCCGATCTAGGTCCGGTTTATTAACATAGTTACCTATATTAGGTGCCGTTTGATTCCGAGATCTCTAGCATTGCTTGGTGGTTATCTTAGGACTTCTGAGCAATCTCAAGTGAGTACACAGTTCCCCTATTTTACTATTTTCCAAACTGTTTTGGGGTGAAGCATGTGTACCTATGTGTTATTTTCATGATTTCAAAGTATAATTGATTATACATGTTATTACTTATCTTTTGACAAACTAAATGACTATCTATGGTTTAAACACTGATTTCTCAAAGAACATAAAATAAAAATGTTGAATTGTACTTATTTTATGTTCACCAGACCGATTGTTAGTATGATATAGCGCTATAGGATTAGACACCCCATTCCTGTTGTCATGGAATGTCTGAAACCAATTTGTTTCTCCATCCAAATAGGGATTGCCTTTGTGGTATCCTTATAGTCTCAAAGGTGTCGTTTGATGCACTAGGTCTGAATGAATTCTTAAATCACACCTTTAAAGTATATTTTGATATACTCCCAAAAGTATAGTTTGATATACTCTCATGTGTGGTATGTACAAAACCAACATATATTTTGTTAATCATCCAAAGCATATTTTGATATGTTATTTACAAAACCAAAACATAGTTTAATATGTTATTTATCACATCCAAGGCATATTTTGATATGTTATTTATGAAACCAAAACATAGTTTAATATGTTATTTACAAATCCAAAGTATACTTTTAATATGCTACTATAAGGTTATTCGTTTAACCTTACATTATTTTACAAAGCATAACTTCTGATTTATTCAAACACTTTGTTTTGTACATTTTTGCTTATGGTATAAGTAGTCTCATTTTACTTACCATACAAAACTTTCGCTTACACATTACATGGTTTACATTTAACTTGGGTTATACAAAAACATTTGACTATTGGTTTAAACATGAACATTCTATATTGGTGTTTTGGTTTGAGTAAGTGACTTAAGTAACGAGGCGTGTGTAATATGATACAAGCATGGTGGATACGCCGCTGGTACTTCCTATATATAAGTGGTTGTATGGTATTACATATCGTAGCGTTGTTTGAATCATTTTAGTTTGAGACATATAACATTTTATACAAATAACATACTTTTCACAAGACATTGTTTTACAAACAACTTATCTTATACAAACTCATTTTTTACTTGGTTATTCATTTAACCTTACATTTATTTATACATATCATCTGATCTTATTGTTCTTCATATGATTTACAAAACAAATCAATTTACAAGGTTCATGACTAAACTGTATTAAACATTTTCTTAAACTTACAAGTCATGAATCCTATTTTCACAAAACCTATGTATCTCACAGGCATTTTTATGCTGACGTACCTATTTTTACACATGTTTCAGGTACTGCTTTGAAATGATTGTTGATACATGCTACATTTAGGATGGACTCGTGCCTTAGCAACTTTAAAACTTGGAAGATCGTAGTTGTACTTATTTGATTGTATTAAAACAATGAGTTCATTTATTCAATAAAACAGAATTTATTTATTCCATGGTTAAGAAACAATGATTCTGTTACAACACTCCCCGACGTTTCCGCCACGTCTAGTTGCCTTACGTGGTCGGGGTGTGACACGCAAGATATGCACGTAAATGCATACTTTCACAGTTTTGACGCTTTTAGTCCCTATTGATCAAATAAGCGCATTTTCGTATACCGAACCCCTCAAAGCCTATTTCTAAGCTATGTAAAGGATATTTATGGTATGTTTAGCTTATGATCTTGTTCCAGAATGTTCATTGCTATATGACTCAGCAGACTTTCGCAGTTTATCGCAAATAGTCCCTGGGATCGAATAAACTTGTTTTCGACACACCAAACCCTCCAAAACTTATTTCTAAGTTATGTTTAGGTTATTTAAGGTATGTTAAGCCTATGTCACTGTTACGGAGTGTTTGTCACATTAAACTGATTACGTTTACGAATCAGTTTGCGTATAACTTTCCAGAAAGCGATTTAAAGCTTGAAATTGAACTAGATTCAAAACGTAAAATCGTTAAACACAAATACACAAATATTGAGACCAAAACACATTGTTTGATTGATAATTGATATTGTTTTACATTGTACATTGTTTACAGAGCACAAATGTCACAATTAGAACATTACAAGTGTCCTAGGAAGTTTCATGATCTTAGGGAGGTCCCAACACATGTCACTAGCAGGTAGAAAACTGGAAATTTCAAGTTCTTGGGCTCCAAGGCTTTAAACAAGAAGCTGCGAGGTTGCTGTCCATAATCTGGCCACAGTGTCTGCTCAGGCGACACACAATAGGTGACCCCCTCAGCTAGCGCGACACGCGTGGCTTATCCCCCTGAAAAAGTTTGAAACTTGGCAGCTTTGGTCCTTGCACTTGTTTCGTCGCGTTTTGTCACTTTTAACACCTGTTAACCTAATATTTAGGCTCCAAAAGGTGTTAAGGCATATGTAACTTGGATTTTGCCCAAAAATGTCGTGGATGTTGGTTCGTTCAGTTGTACGGTTACATTTTTCGCTTAATTACGGAAAACGCTATTATGAACATGAAAATGACCGAAATTTTGCGACGATTGATATTTTTGCATTCTTATCAATAAAATACAAGATTTTAATGATTACAAAATTTTTTGGAGGTGTAAACATGGTTCGTATTAAAAAATACGAGAATTGGCAGACTTTCGAAGTTCGCAAATAGCCCTGAGCTCGAATAAGCATGTTTTTGCCATACCAAACCCCTCAAAACTTATTTCTAAGTTGTATAAAGGGTATTTAGGGTATATGTAGCTTATGTTCTTATTCTGGAATGTACGTCACGTTAAATTGATTACGTTTGCATAACAGTTTACGTATTACTTTTAGAAAAAAACTTTTGAGAGTTCGAAACTGTACAAGGATTGAAAATGTGCAGTGTCATAGTCACCCCTACTTTAGGAAATTTCATCGCAAATTTATCCGTAGGAGCCTATTTGCATAAGTTGTGTCGAGCAATTGTCTTGCATGGAATCTAGGGTTTTATCCATTTGCATAGAATAACCCATCAGGGATTTCCATGTAAGGCATAACTTTATCATTCCCTAGTGGATACTTCCTCAGATAATGTAGAAAGTGGGAATGGGCTGCTATACAAGTGGATGCTTCCTCAATTAATGCGGGAAGTGGGAATGAGAGATTGATTACTGGCATAACCAAATTAATCAATACCACTGTGAGTATCCTTTTAAGAATCTAACTATTAAGATAGAAAGATCTTGTAAGGATTTGGCTCTTTGTTTCAGTGTCTTGTAAAGTATTCTTAGAAATCCAATCAAGGATTTAAAAGTAGTACTTTAAACATCCTACAAGAATCTAACTATGAAGACAGATATATTCTTATAAGGATTTGGTTTGTGTTTCATTTCTCAATGGATATTCTTAAGAAGCGATAATGAAATGGATATTTATTACCTCAATGGTTGCTTCTTCAGAAATGGAAATGAAGGATTTATAAATAGATTATTCATTTCCCAGTGGATATTCTTTAGAAGTGAAAATGAATGGATAATTCATCTTCCTCGGTGGATACTTTGTCAGAAGTGGAAATGAAGGATTAGTGAATAAATTATTCATTTCCGAGTGGGTATTCTTTAGAAGCGAAAATGAATGGATAATTCATTTTCCTCAGTGGATACTTCCCCAGAAGTGGAAATGAAGGATTAATGAATGGATTATTCATTTCCCTATGGATATTTCTTCAGAAGCGAAAATGAATGGATAATTCATTTTCCTCAGTGGATACTTCATCAGAAGTGGAAATGAAGGATAAATAAATAGATTATTCATTTCCCAGTGGATATTCTTCAGAAGCGAAAATGAATGGATACTTCATTTTCCTCTGTGGATACTTCATTAGAAGCAAAAATGAAGGGTTAATGAATAGATTATTCATTTCCCAGTGGATATTCTTCAGAAGCTAAAATGAATGGATAATCATTTTCCTCAGTGGATACTTCATCAGAAGCGGAAATGAATATAAATGGTTTTGGATTCTTTTCTAAGATAACACATATAGGTCGTGGATAACATAACATTTTCAAGTGATTTGGATAACGCTACGACAGATAATACAATAAGAACACTTTTATATAGGAAGTACCAACGGTGTATCCACCATGTTCTTATTGTATTACGTTCTTAGATTTCATGTCATCACACTTAACAGGTCTCACTATGGTTTCCATGCATCGAATTTCATAATTATGTGTGCACCCATAATTACTTAACTCGTTGCATAGTTCGCATAGCTAATCTTGCCAAGTGGTGGACCATGGACAGGGCCATAGAAGGAGGCTTTGTTTCAACAATTGGAATAATGCGTGTGTCTCACGTGTCTCACACTAGCCATAAAGATTGTATGTGTTTCACGGATGGATAGGTTCATAGGTTTGGTAAAGAATGTGCGATCACAAATAAGATGAATTACGAGTAGTTCAATTTGTAAAGGACAAGATCTTCGTACTTCGATATATAGACGTACATTACACATCTATGCGTAAGCATATCAGTTTGTCAATGATTAATATCATTACAAAATAATTGAAAAGTGTATATGAGTCTTGGATAACAAAAGAAATCAAAATGTAAAATCCTAGTTGTTTATAACTGCATCGTCGTTGGCACGAGCCTCGTTAACTCCAGCGTTAAGAGCATGTCCCTGAGCAGGGTTGTTAACAACTTGGTTTTGTGTAGTAGTAACTCGGAAAATGTTAGCCGTATGTCCAAAATGTCCACAATTTAAGCATTTTCGACAACGGACACTGGCATGATGGTCAAGGTTACATTGGTTGCACAGAGGTGCAGTTCCATTGTATAGTTTTCTAGCAGGGGGTTGTGCGGGTTGGTTGGGAGTAGCTTGGTTTGGTTGAGAAACCACAGCGAAATTTTGTGAAGCCTTAAGCTTCCTCGATTTCTTGGAAGGGTCGACTTTAGTTTCTTTGGGTTTCTCTTGTGTGGTCTTAGCAGTCTTTTCTTTGTCGCACTTAAGAAACAATTTCCCTTTCCTGATTTGAGATTCGTTCAGGGTAGCAGCTAATTCGATACCTGTCTAACAGTAGCGGGGTTGCTACCAGTGACTATATCCTGAACCGGGTCAGGAAGGTCATCAACGTACTTCTCGATTGCCTTATCCAAAGGCGTAACCATTGTAGGGCATAACTAGCTCAACTCTTCATAACGGTCGGTGTAGGCATGATGTTCTTGTTAGTGCATTACGTCTATTGACTTCGTCTTGTATCATGTAATGTAATAGGATAGGTTAGAATAATCAGTGCACAAGGTTCGAGAATCGAAGTTTAGAAGTTAAGTGTGTGATTTCGCTCATATGGACACTTGGTCATAAGAGCGAAATTAGCTCTACCTAATTTCGTTCATAAGGCATGTCATAAGAGCGAAATCATGGCTACTATATAAGGTGCACTTGTTCATTCATTTGGCACGGATCCAGAAATTGTAACGAAGTGCTGCCAGATTGTTCTCAGGTTGTAATCAGTGTTAAATCAATCCAAGAGACATTATAATTAGTTTGAGCATCCGTATTCATTGATTCCGCCTTTGAATCGGATAGAAAACTCTTCTGATTGACTCATTCGGGTTCAACAACAATCCTACAAGTGGTATCAGAGCACAAGAGGAAGAGTTTAGCTCATTTGCATCAAATTTCTATCTTCTACTCCTTCTTTATTCAACAGAACAAAATCTACCGGTCAAAATCAGATCAAAATTTCACAGTTTGTGTAAAATTGGACATAGATAAACCCTTGAAAGTTTCATATCTAAATTCGGACTAAAAATGGACAAAAATGGACATCGAGTTGATTTCACTTTTACGGACAATGTATGATTTCGCTTTTAGGTCCACATGATTTCGCTCCAGTGAACATAATTTCTTGGGATTTCGTTCCAGAGTACATCTAATTTCGCTCATGTGTACATATGTTGAAGGGATTTCACTGATTAGGTCTTAGGGATTTCGCTCATAAGGTTCTAGGGTGATTTCGCTTATACAGACACATGTGATTTCGCTCAAACGTCAACCTGATTTCGCTTTTGTGAACCAAAACTCTAATTTCGCTCCAATGTCAGCATGATTTCGCTTTTGAGTCACAAAGAAATTTGATTTCGCTCAAGTGTACCTTGTGTGCTATTTCGCTCAAAGTAACATTTCTTGATTTCGCTCGAAAGTGAACTTTTTCGCGTCAAGATCATTTCACGACAATCAAGTGTTGGTTTATTTCAGATTATTGGATATTGTTTAAACTAATTGTGTTTGTTTTGTTTGCTCTCAGGTGTTTGAAGATGTCAAGCAATGGTGAAGAGTTTTACAACACATTCTACAACGCGTTCACTTCCGAATCGACAGATAGAAGATCTGAGATGAGAGAATATTCAAGAGAGATTTCGGAGAATTTGAAGTTTGAGAACATGTATGGAAGCCAACTGAAGCCACCAAAGCTAATGAAAGTTGAAGATTATAACTGGTGGAAAAACCGATTTGAGGGTTGGGTAAAAGCTTTCGCTCCTGAAAGCTGGTTAAAACTGAAAAATGGATATATTAAACCAGTAAAAGAGGGAGGAGAGTTAATAGATGCGAAAGATTTCACAGACATAGATATAAAAAATGTTGTGGCTGAATATAAAATGATTACATTGATCAAACAGTCAGTGAGAGAGGATATTATCTCGTTACTTGAACAAGAGAAAACTTCAAAGAGTTTGTGGGAAGCGTTAGGGAGAAAGTGTGTAGGAAGTAATGAAATTGTTAAAAATAAAAAGAAATTGTTGCGTAAAGAGTTTGATCTATTCAGTTGTATGAAAAATGAATCTGTTTGTAAAATGATTGAGAGATTTGGACATCTGAAAATGGAGCTGACCAGACATGAAATCACATATTCTGAAGAGGAGCTGGTGGATAAATTGTTTGATTCATTGCCAAATGATCAAGAGTGGCAATACTTCGCTCTAATGTTGAAAAACACAATCAAGCCTGAAGATTTAAAAGTGGATTTGCTGATCGAAAGACTTGAAAGTCATGAGTTGGAGATAAAGAGATCTAAAGTCAACAATCCAGCTTATCAGCAAAATGTGGAGCTTTACTACCGAGGAAATGTACCACAGGCTGGGTCTCCAAGAACAGCGTTTTCTGCAGAAAGTTTAAGTTCAGTGAACAATGAAAGTCTTCACAGTGGTGTTCACAGTGGATCTTCTTCAAACACTTCAAGTCAATCTGCTTCAAAGAATTTGTTTCAGTGTAATATCGCAGTGGATCTGAAGAATGGGCAGAATTTCAGCGAAGAGTCGGCAAAACAACAGATGGTTTTCTTGGCATCTGTACTTGAATCGTATGAAAGCCTCATTGCAGGGAACATCGGCAACACCAACTTGACAAAAGAAGATTATGATCAATTAGACCCCGAGGAGATGGAACTAATGGATATAAGATGGTGCATGGCCAGTGCTGTTCGTCGGGCACAACAGTTCATGGAGATCACGGGGAGAAAGTCAATTGGTGGACCATCTACCAAACTGGGATTTGATAAATCTAAGGTGACATGTTTCAAATGTAAACAAAAAGGCTACTTTAAGCACGAGTGCAGAAATGCGTATGCTGATGATGATTCTGAAAACCCGTTCAAAGAAGATTATTACAAGAAAGCGATTTATCATCAGAACAAGTCTGAGCTTCCAAGGTTGAAACAGCCTGAAGAAAAATCAAGGGCTCTTGCAGTTATATATGACGATGAAGGTTACGACTGGAGTCAGGTTTGCCCGGAAGAAGATGCAGTTGGATATGCATTTGTGGCTGATGCTGATCCTGATAGATGGTGGAAAGCAGATTATGCAAGATGGGAAATCGGAAAATTAAACGAACCATTCAAAGAAGCCCAGAGAGCAAAAAGATGGAATGGAGAGTTGGAATGTTACATGGATCCATGGGGTAATCCAGTTGCTGACCCATCAAAAGTGGATTTCAAAGCTGTAACAAATTTGCTTCCAAGGCAAGTTACTTTCAACACACGAAGGTTATCTGATAAAGCATATTTGCCTGATTTGGAGAAGAAGATAAGAGAGATTTGTGAAGCAAGTCTACCGAAGGTGGCAGAGATGAAGAAGAGAAAAGAAGAAGAATTGAAGAAGATGATTGAAGAAGTAAAGACTGTCGCGAAGATTGCTGCTGAACAAGACCAGAAAGCTGAAGAAGAACAGAAGAATGAAGAAGCTCAGAAAGAAGAAAAGGAGGAAGATCAGAAAGTTGAGTCAGAAGAACTGGTGCTGAATGAGACTGAGGTTAGAAAATCTTTTGATCTATCGAATGTTGAATTGGTTGATGAAAAAGAAAACAAATGCAGGAATTGCATAGAAATGTGCAAAGCCTGTACTGAAAAAGATGACATCATAAAAACAAAAGACAATGACATAGTTAAACTTGAAAATGGTTTCACAACAAAATGTAAAGATATGATTGAAAAAGAAGAAATTTTGAAACTAAAAGTTGAAAAATTGACACAGAAATGTCAAGGTCTTGAAAAGGATAATGATGTTTATAGACAATTGTGTTCAGCAAAATGTGTCGATTGTGCTGAAAAAGAATCTAAATTTCAAGATTTACAAAAACAATATGATTCTTTAAAGTGGTCGAGTCAGAGAGTACAAGAAGCTTATGATACTTTGAAAAGCCAAGTCAAAAGTTTTGATCAAAGATTGTCTGAAACTTTAGTTACTAAAGAAATGTATGAAAGAAAGTTTAAAGAAAAGCAAATTGAATTGAACAAGTGTGTTGATGAAATTGCTAATCTTAAACAAGTCTTGGCTGAAAAAAGAAAAGATTGTTACAAAACTTCAAAGTTATCATAACTCTTCGTACATTCTCGAACGCATTTTCAACATTACACCAGATGACAAAGATACTGACAATTGCAAAAAGGGTATTGGTTCAGAATTTCATCAGGTACCACCACCATTGAGAAACAATTATACTTTTTATGATGAGGAAAAGGTGGCAAAGGGTTTGAACATAGCTGACCAGTTACCTGAAAGTATCGATGTGACTTACTCCAAATCTGATGATGCTAATGATTCAGAGGTGGTAAGTAAGGTTGTTGATAGCGTTTTGAAATATGAGTCTACAAAAGGTAAGCCTGAATCACAGGATGAAGATGAAGGAAATTTTCATGATGGTTATCTGAAAAACACAAAATCTGAGAAAATTTTGGATGATGATTCAAAGGGATTGGTCTATACCATGATTGGATCGGACAAACTATTCTTAGATGTTGTATTCCCGATTCAGAATGTGATTTCAGAAAAGGTTGATAAAGTTTTCAAAATGGTTGAGATTGAGAAGTCTGAGATTTCAAAGTTTGCTGGTAAAGGTCACAAAACTTTTTATAACAAACCTGGTTTTAAGAAGAAAAACATGAAGGCTGGTTTGGGTTATAAAAAGAAACAGAATCGAAAACAAAATGAAAAACAGGATTTGCAACAAAAATTGAATTTTGTTCAAGGAAAAAGTTTGAAAGAAGAGGAAAAACTCAAATTTGGACAGCAGTCTAATGAGGAGTTTGAGACTATGAAAAATAAACAACAACAGGCCAAGGACGTTTCAAAGAAAGTGTGTTTTAAATGTGATCAGATTGGACATGTTGCACGAAAGTGTCCAAATCCAAAGCCTGTTGATGTTGAAAAACAGAAATCTGAGAATGTGAAGCCAAGGTCAACCAGATTTGATTCGAAACAAACTTGGAGGTACAATACAAACAAGTTTGCTTCAAATCAAAATTGGGCATCAAACCCGAACAGGTTCCATTCAAGACAGACCTGGAACTCTCACGCACCCAAATTTAGAACAACACAGAGTTGGAAAACGTCTGTTGATATGACGAAATCTCAAGAGTTTTGGAAACCTAAAAATGTTGTTCAAGATCAAAAGGTTCAAAAAGAGACAAACTTTTACAAAAGAGGTACTCCGAAAGGTCAAGTGTGGAGTGCTAAGAAACAAGTGACGTCGGTAAAAGATGAGAAAGTTGAAGTCAAAGTTGAAAAATTTTTAAGTGACAAAGAGTTTCCAAAATTGAATGAAAATTATTGTGTTGAAATGCCTAAGGTCCAACAGACCTGGGCTAAATTGTTCAAATGATTGATAAAGTTTGAATGTGCAGGTGCTCAACGAAGCTGAAGCTTATGAGAATGGTAGTTGGGGTAGCTTGGCACAGGAAGAGGTTGCTGAATCCTGGTTTGGTTGAACAGGGAGTTTAGTTTGATTGTTTTCTGTTTATAAATAAACAATATTTTCAAAACCCTAAAAATTTGAAAAATTAAAAATCAAAAATATGTTTTAGTTTGTTAAAATTTGAAAATCCATAAATATGTTTATTTTTAATTTTGTTTGAATAAATGTTGATTGAATACGCCGAAACCCTCACGGCTAATCAAACATGATTACTTTCATCAGATTGAAAAACGGTTTTCAAACTGTTAAGATCAATGGGTTGTAAATCATGGGGGTAATTACTGTTTTTCGTGTAATCCAGTTCACAAGATGCAGAAAATGGATGGCGAGACAAAGCTATCAGTATCAGGTTGTCAAATTTTTAATGATTTTGCATTTTAGGGGGAGAAAAATTGTCATTAGAAAATCCAAAAACATTAGAAAATTTGAAAAAGCCAAAAACATGATAAAAATTTAAAAAATTTGAGTTTTGTGTAAAAAGAGGAAATGATAGTACATCAGTAGACAGTTACAGTATGCTAAAGAATTGTAAAGAATTAAAAAGCGTTAAACAGTCTCACTGATGATGTGCCGATAGGTTTTTGCACATTTAGTAGGTTTGTTCAGGATATAAATCTAAATCTTCACTTACTTATTTCGTGGGGAACACTACTTGGATATATAGGTAACCCCTGAAATCTTGTTTGAAAGATTCCTTTTTCTGATATACTAGGTCTTTATACTCAGTGATATCTGGGGTATTATTCCGGGACTTCTGCTGAATGGAAGTTCTGACCTAGTCCTCGAATAATACTTTCTGCAATGCTTGAAACATAGCATCACCCTCAGCATATATGATAAGACAATAAAATTGCTTAGCAATGCTGTTGTAAAAAAGATCCTCTAAAGGGGACACACCTAAAAGTTGAGTCATGATCTCTCTGCTGAACGGTAGTTCTGACCTGAGCTCTCATGATTCTTCATAATTATTAACCCCTTACAGATATCATTTGTGTTATAATTACATGTAAGACTGAATATTGGGATCTGGATACGGGAGTATATTCAAGAAATGGAACACACGTATAAGTTTAAGTCTCTAAAACACTTAATCTGTATCCTGAACAGATTGAAAATTGTGTGAAAATTTAAGTGGATCGGTATATCGACAATCTAAGTGAATTGTTTAATACTTACTGTGTAACTAAGCTCAACGGTACTTGTGACTTGTCAGAAACTGATATGATCCTCTAACGCATACTCAAACAAAAATAGTGTCTGTAAATATGTTTGTACATATTTCTTTACTGCTTTACATTTCAGAAAATACAAAAAGATTTTGATTTCTGCTTTATTTTCGACAACCAATGTCTAAGATGCTGAGTTTCAAAATCTAAGTAAGTTGATTGTGTTTCTGAGAATAAAACAAGTTCATTAAATTGAAACTTGAATTTCTTTTAAAAAATTCAAAAACAGTTTGTGATATCTCCAAGGTCATTAATTTGGACTTGGATGATTAACTGTGGGGGATTTGGATGCTTATATTGTTATAGAGCTAGTTTCCGATACGATTCGATGAAACTGCCAAATTTATGAGAAGTGATTTTGAGGAGATTGAATTGTTAGATTACAATATCTGGAAGTTTAAAATGTTGTTACTTATAGTTGTATGAGTGATTGCAGGAAAAGTCCAGACTACGATCCCGAGAGCAGAGTCTAAGGGGGAGTCTGAAGAAAAGCTGAAAGTTAGGAGGAGCTTGTAGCTGGAAAGCTAGGTGTCGATCCCTAAAAGCACGGAAGCTTGACGAAAGGGGGAGCCTGCTGATGATAAAGCTGTTGATGATAGAGCCAGTGATGAGATCCTGGTGTAAGAGTCAAAGTGTGAAGCTGATCAAGAGAGTGATGGATGCTTACAATGTTACAATCTGAACGAGAAGGCAGAATGATCAAGACAGAAGAGGTGTCATAACAGAGACTAGACACTGAAGACTTCGTCAATATCTGAGGGGGAGTCTGTTAGTGCATTACGTCTATTGACTTCGTCTTGTATCATGTAATGTAATAGGATAGGTTAGAATAATCAGTGCACAAGGTTCGAGAATCGAAGTTTAGAAGTTAAGTGTGTGATTTCGCTCATATGGACACTTGGTCATAAGAGCGAAATTAGCTCTACCTGATTTCGCTCATAAGGCATGTCATAAGAGCGAAATCATGGCTACTATATAAGGTGCACTTGTTCATTCATTTGGCACGGATCCAGAAATTGTAATGAAGTGCTGCCAGATTGTTCTCAGGTTGTAATCAGTGTTAAATCAATCCAAGAGACATTATAATTAGTTTGAGTGTCCGTATTCATTGATTCCGCCTTTGAATCGGATAGAAAACTCTTCTGATTGACTCATTCGGGTTCAACAACGATCCTACAGTTCTCACTATCTTGTTTCAGATCATGGAATTCGTTCTCTAGTGCCCTTTGCTCGTGACGTGGGCATAATTCTTTCATCATAAGAGCTCTGAGCTCTTCCCATGTCTGAGCCATCGCTACATCTGCACCCATATCCCTCATATTTCCGTTCCACCACGCGAGTACTCTCCTTTGGAACACGCTTGATGCAAATTCTACTTTGCGCTCATTTGGACACTGGACATGGCGGAATGTGCTCTCAAGACTCTCAAACCATTGTAGGAGCCCAGTTTCTCCCTCAGAACCACTGAACTTGATTGGTTTAGCTGCGTTAAATTGTTTATAGTTGCACGAAGCAGGTGCATTGTTGTTGTTATTGTTGGCTTGGTTTAATTGAGCCACAAGATTTGGTAGCACAGCAGCTATTTGCTGAGTAATCATAGCCGCCATATCGGCGTCTTGAGCAGCATTTCGACGGGGAGGCATTCTAAAAGAGAAAGAAGTGAAACAAAATGAGTGAGGTGATATTTGGATAATCAAAACTAGATGTTAAGAATATCGACGAAGCATAAAGATCGTGATCATTTGTTGGTTAGTAAAAACAAACAAACGACACGGTGACTAATCAAAGTAAATGGGTCTTTATAATGTATCGCGAAGACATGCTTTAGCCTATAGGTAGACACTCACCCTAAGAGTTCCCAGGTAAGAGTGACTGGTCTGATTATGCGGATTTGTACGAACACTATAGCCTTAGACAGAAAACTCAGGGTACAGGCATCCACCATTCCGGATTGCACGTGTTCATATTTAAAACCCAAACTTGACGAGATTTTGAAAATTTTAAAGGCACGAAGCCCAAAGATAATCATCTAAGGATAGATGATTGATTTTCAAAAATAAATTTGTAACTTGTGGATTTGTTTTGGTAATCACCTAAGCATAGGTGATGGTATTATTTTAAATACAAGATAACTTGTGTTATGGTCCTAGAAAGGTTATAGTCTAGGTCAAAAGCATTACTAATAACCTAATTCTCTATAACCATGGCTCTGATACCAATCTGTAACACCCCAATCGCGTAATATACAACAACACGCAGCGGAAACATTGGGGAGTCACGTTACAAATTGTTTCAGAACACATGGTACATAAAGTTTCGTTTTATCAAGTAATTGTTTACATTGTCTTATAGAATGCAAATAATATACAACAATTGTCTTGCAGGTTTTAAAGTCACTAAGGCCCAAGTCCGCCCTATGTGAAGCATGCTCAAAGTCAAACATAAGTTCCTGAAACATAAGTGAAAATAAAAAAAAACGTCAGCATAAAAATGCATGTGAGTAACATGGGTTTTGTGACGAAGATTCATGGCTTTGATTGTTAAAGAAATGTTTGACTTTTTCAAAAGTAGTCATGAATCATTATAAAAGTGTTTTCTTTTATGAAATCATATGAAAATCAAATGATTTAAAAGAAATAATGCAAGGTTAACTTAATAACCAAAATATGTCATATCTTATATAAAATGTGTTATGTCTTGTATAAAATGTGTCATGTATAAAACAATGTCATGCGTACACAAAATGTCATGTGTAGAACAATGTCTTGTGTAAACCAAATTGTCATGTATAAACCAATGTCTTGTATGGTAAACAAAGAAAAGTCTTCGCTTAAACCATAGGAAATATTGTCTTGTATAATGTCTTGTATAAAACAATGTTTTTGAATGAACAAGAGTATAGTTTAATCAAAGGTTTTGTTTTATAAACCATTACTTTTATTGTGTAAACATATACATGGATTGTTGGCGAATACATTCAAGCCTTGTCGACTGTCGGATAAACCCTTATAAGGACAAATGTTTATCAAATGTTCATCAGATTCTGTCATTCCCAGTGGATACTTCCAAACAAAACTAGGAAACGAGAATGGGGTTGTCACGCCTATGGTACCATAACATACTACCGGTCGGCGGGATTAATGTAATGAATGTATCATTATCGATTTCAACGCACCAAAATGTCTAGAACAATGTAAACATGTTGTGAATATGTTTTGAAACCATGTACTAGGTATGCTAGGTAATCATACGAAGCAAAAATGTATTTGAAAACCATGTACTATATGTACTAGATAATCAAAGCATTTGTAATGTCATGAAAACAAGAAAGTAATAATAGGCACCTATGCTTCACCCCAAAATATTTGCAAAAGTAAAATAGGGGAACTATGTACTCACTTGGGATTGCGTATAAGTCTTGTATGAATGAGTAAACAAAGCTCAAGAGATCAAGTAATCAAGTGTGTCCTAACATCGGATAGCTATGTTAATATGTCGGGACTTTAATCAACGGATCAGATAGAATGAAGTTTTATAAGTCAAATGGATTTATTCGCAAAAGGGCATTTTGGTCATTTTTAAAGAACATAAGAACGACTTATTATAACACTAACCAAACGACGTGACCTTATTCCCTATACAACTATGGTCACAAATATGTGTTTGGTCAGATCCTAAGATCGACCAAACGGGTCGGATTCGAAAGTCAAAGCGGTGGTCAAGACCGGTCGACTTACGACCCTAAATAAGCACTAAACTTTAAGTGACGAGTTAGACATAACAAAACATGTCTAACTAAGTTATAAAACTGATTTTATAAAATCTAGAGAAATGAGAGGGATTTAGAAAGAAAAAAAAACCCTTACTGTTTGATCCTTTATCTATAGTAGAAACTAGTTTTTTAACCCGTCGCGCGTTGTGACAGCGTCATTCCCGACGTGATTAATTAAAGACTATAATTAACCCGACTCGTTTCTGAACTAAATTTACGTTGAAATGTAGAGTAATCCGAATTCATATAGTTGAATGAAAATGTATTATATTTGACCCAACTTGTTTTCAAACAAAATTTACTTTAAAACGTAGAAAACTTAATACGTACATAAAATAAACAAGTTTGTTGGCGTCGTACGTGGCATGATAAAGTATAGACTACAATCGACTCTACTTGTTTCCGAATTAAATTTACGTCGAAGTGTATAGTGCCTCAAATTCATACC
>JARYGA010029151.1:0-29581 GCA_030545235.1 Helianthus tuberosus | reverse complement strand
AATTCAATATCAACATAATCTAAATCAATGATATTTTATATTGAAATATCTTACAGCCCGAAGGTCATATTTCAATTCACTGTAGGTTAAACAATCTAGCAGGAAAAAAACGTGTACATTTTAACATAAACATGTAAAATTATATTTAAAAACAACATCTTTTAATGCAAAACATCTAATAGCCTAACAAACTCCCTACATCTGCTATTAGCCTAAGAACTATTACATTGAAAACCTCTGTTGAGCAGGATCTATTGAATATCATCTGTTGTTCTTTAAGGTCTGTTAACCCATAGCAGACCTTTGCTTCTTCAAACTTTCTTCAGACTATGTCTTCATCAGTAGAGGATCACTTCAAACAGATGTTCTCTTTGAGCAGAGTTTACATCTGACAGACATTTAGAGGAGCAGATGTTGTGTATTTGTAATTGAGAGGAAATTTTTCAAAAAACTGTTGACTTACCAAATAATAAAAAAATAATAAAATTTTAAACCTCTGGAATCAAAAAAATAATAAAAAAATCTCTTCATTTAAAAACCAACAATACTCTACATAGTAAACATATGCTTCTACAACTTCAGCAAACACGGATGTTGGGAACCTCTGTTAGGCAACAACAGATGTTGGCAACAATAGCAAGTCAAACAGCTGTTAGATTAGCAGAGGATCACTTCAAACAGATGTTCTCTTTGGGCAGACTTTACCTTTGACAGACATTTAAAGTAACAGATATTGAGTATTTGTAATTGAGATAAGGAAATTCTTCAAAAAACTGTTGACTTACCAAATAATAAAAAAATAATAAATTTCAAACCTCTAGCATAAAAAACAATAAAAAAATCTCTTCATTTAAAGACCAACAGTACTCTACATCGTAAACACATACTTCTACCACTTCAGCGGACACGGATGTTGAGAACCTCTGTTAGGCAACAACATATGTTGGCAATAGTGGCAAGTCAACAGTTGTTAGATTAAATAGAACTTATGAGAACAGAAAACACCCTTCAGCAATGGATGACTTTTTAGCCAAACAGTGGTTTAAAAAACAGATAGATATCAACAGATTTTTTAGCTATTTTTTACGAATGGACTTTTGATGTTTTGAATACATTATTATGCTTTCATCATCAGCAGATGATGATTTCGAGCAGATGTTCTTTTTTGGCAAACTTTAACTTTGACAGATCTATGCAGTAACAGAAATTGATTCTTTATAATTCTTAAAAAAATTGTTCAAGCACAATTCAACATCAACATAATCTAAAGCAAACTCAGAGTCAATTTCACATCTACATCAATATCGATCTGCAATACTCAGATGATATTAAAAATTACATAATAATACTTATGCACCCTAAAATTAGTAAAAATAAAATGCTCCACAAAAATTAATAGGATTAAAATTTATTTATGAGATTAAAAGATCAACAATTACATCGAGTACTGAACAACAACACTTTAAAATCTAACAACAACACCAAGAAATTTAAGAATCTAACAGCAAAAATTAAGAAATTTTAGCTTCAACTCCATCGAGTACTGAACCTCTCGATGTATATCTTTGAGCATCGCCATGAACTCCATGGAAGTTGAAGGCATCGCCATCAGGTTTCTGGAAACCTGGTCTCTCGTGAACAGACCAAGATGCAGTCCATCAAAACACCTCTTCAGCTCTTGAAGAGTAGCCCTATCCTTATATACTTAATCCTCAACTTGCTTGATAACGAGCTGCTTTAAATCATCGGAGTCTGCAGAAGTGTATGCATCTTATATGTATACATTCTATACATCAAAATTCCAAACTTTATGCATCTTTTAATACAAAAAAGTCAGGAAAAAACAAACTGGGTCTACTTATATATCTTATTAAATAAAATCTTATCTTACAGCAGAAGCAGATACTTTCTTGCGTTTAGTAGGAACCACTGTAGATTCTACATCATCATCATCTGGGATTCTGGCCAAATAATTCATAATCATCATTTAGTCATAACCCAGATTAATTTCATATTAAGTGTTTAATCTTTCTTTGTATTTAATTTAATACTATCAATATCCATATTAACATATTCTAAAACCATTATGGCTCCACAAATGCTTCTACCACTGGTCGCTCGAAGAAAACAGAGCTGCAATATATCAATAGTTTAAAAAAAAATTATCAACATTATCAATAGTTTAAAAAAATCCACAAACCTAAAATAACCCGCATATGATTGTATGAATTTCAAACAACTGTGATTAGACTGAAGTATAAAGCGAGAATTAGAGTAGATCAGTTCAAAATTTAAAATTTCAAAATTACAAAAAAAAAAAAACATACTTTCAACGATATTGGAACAATGATGCTGGAACAATTTTGTGAAGCACAAAGATCTGTAATCGGAGAGTTTCTTGCAGCAGAAGCAGAGAGTTTCTTGCATTTGGTAGGAACAACTGTAGAACAATCATCATCATCATCTGCTCAAATCAGTCACAATCATCATTTAGTCATAACTCAGATAAAAAACAATTAGGAAAAATAAAAAACAAAAACAAACATAATTATATATGACATTACCATCATCAAGGCAAACGACATATCCCCAAAATTTGTTCTGAAAGTGGGCCAGAGAGAGCTTCGGTTTTCTCTTTTTCTTTATGAACAAATGTCGAGTATTGAGAATAAGAGATTTGAGGGAGAGATACATTGGAAGTGTGGTTTGAAAATACAAAAGCAGAGAACACGAGAGTGTAAATATGAAGAGGGAAATGAGAAAAAAAAACCTTTATATAAGAAGATGATTGACAGAAGTGAGTGAGTGACATGCATTAATTGCAAATTACATATCCCCAAGCATTTTGAATTTGAAATTACCGGCAATTTCAAAACATCTGCTGATATATACGTATCCCAAAGGACCTTCAACCTCTGCTGGCTTTAAAGGATAGATATGGGCAGAGGTTTTGGATGGCAGATGTTTATATAGATTTTAAATGATTTTATATATTAAGACTTATGATGCAGTAATGACATAAGAAAATCATTGTTGGACAACCTCTCTGGCTGCCACATCAGCTTTTCTTATGTCACACAGATTTCTCCTTTTATAGACAGTGTATATATATATATATATATGGGACCACTAAAATGAAAACCACCTCTAGTTGTAAGAACCATGGGAACCACTTTTTAGCCCTCAGGTCAACTAAATGGATGGATGAGATTAAAAGTAGTTAATATTAATATTAAAAGCTTTTTGTCTTATTATGTTTTTAATATTTTATTGTTAAAGGGTATTTAGGTAAAATTGTTTTTTTGTCTTTTTATATATATTATTTTTAAATGTCTTTTTTGTCCCATTCATTTATTACTTTTTGGTCTTAATAATATTTTATTAAAAAACTGATTTTTTTTGGTTTAAAAACTTTTTTGAAATCAAATTTTTATAATAATTTTTTTTAAATTAGTTTAAAAAAACGTTTTGAAGAGCCGTTTTTTTACACCCCGTTCTTACGCCCGGCTTTTTCAGGCGTCGTTTTTTTAACGCGCCGACATTTACGTTAAACACTTTACGCGCCGTTTTTTTAACGTTTTAGGCGCCGTTTTTTACGGGTTTTTTTAACGCGCCGATTTTTACGCCGTGCTTTTTCAAGCGTCGTTTTTTTTACGCGCCGTTTTTTTACGCCGTTTTTTACGTTAAATTTTTTACGTTTTAACGCGCCGTTTTTTTACGTTTTACGTTAAATTTTTTATGTTTTACCGCGCCGTTTTTTAACGTTCTACGTTTTTACGTTTTTTCGTTTTAACGCGCCGTTTTTTTTACGTTTTACGTTTTTTACATTTTTAACGCGTCGTTTTTACGTTTTACGATTTACGTTAAAACCTTTTACGTTTTACGTAAAACTTTTTACGTTTTTTCGTTTTACTTTTAAAAAGTTTACGTTTTTACGTTTTACGTTAAACTTTTTACGTTTTACGTTAAAAAGTTTACGGTTTAACAGTTTTTTTTACAAAAAACATTTTTACGCAACACGAACGCACCCAGAAAACGCAAACTTTTTACGTTGTACGTTTTTCGTTTTACGTTTAAAAAGTTTACGTTTTTACGTTTTACGTTAAAAAGTTTACGGTTTAACAGTTTTTTTTTTACAAAAACATTTTTTTGCAAAAACATTTTTACAAAAACATTTTAACAGTTTTTACGTTTTACGTAAAACTTTTTACGTTTTACGTAAAACTTTTTACGTTTTATGTTTTACGTTTTTACGTTAAACAGTTTACATTTTACGTTAAAAAGTTTACGGTTTAACTTTTTTTTTTTTAACAAAAACTTTTTTACGCAAAAACGAACGCACCCAGAAATCGCATACTCGGGGAGATGTCTCAGATATATCGTTATCATCATCGACTAGAGGGGGAAATACAAAAACATCAAAACAAAGTGTATCTCGAAAATAAAACGGGGTTTGGCTTAGATTAACGGATAATCAAAAGGCTGCAAAAAGAGGGGTTGCAGGTTTAAAAAACCTACCCTCCGCCGTCCTTGCCGCGCCATCGTCCGTTTTTTTTTATCATCACCGCCAATGGCGGCTTCAATGTCCAGCTTGAATTCAAGTTACTCAACATCCCACTTGAATGATACACCGTCTCTGCAATCCAAAATCCAACTTCAAAATTCAATATAAATCACACCCAATTCAAAATAATAATAAATAAATAAATTAGTAATTTTGCAACCCAATCTGAAAAAAAAATTAATAAATTAGTAATTTTGTAACCCAATCTCAATTAAAATACTCTTTAATCGAACCAAATCAAATAACCATCTTCAAAATTGCACTTCTTCTCTCTCCTCTGTTTCCTCCTCATCCTCTCTTTCTAGATGATGACTGTTGTTCTTCTTCTTCTGAGATTCTTCACCAAATCAAATAACCCATCTTCAAAATTTCCAATCACATAAAAAATAATCATCTCTATAAAAACAGTATGTAATCTTCATACCTGTACTCACTTGATACTGAGAAATAGAGGAATTGTAAAACTTTGTTTGTTAATTAGAGTTCCATCGGTGGTCGATAAGGGTTCTCGGCCGGTGGTATATAAGTTAAGAGAGAAAGGAGGTGCTCGATGGGGGGTGGTAATCGGAGATGAAGAATAAAATGGTCAACGGTGGTGATGATGGTCACCGTTCGGAGGTAAAGGGTGTTCTCCGATGAGATAATCGGAGGTCGATGGTGGTGGGTATACACCCTACCGTCGCTCGCCTCCTTTTCCTTCTCCGGTCTCTCTTTTTCTCTCTTTTTCTTGAGTTGTTCGGTCACCAGAGAAGCAGGGCCGCCACCGTCAGTGTTCTTGACGGAACCCTAGGCTCTCCGCCTCTTACCATCGCTGCCACACACCAACAAATCCTCCTCCGTGTGACAGTAGGGTGGTGGTGAACGGTGTTTGGTGGTGCCAGAAGTGTGGTTGACGGAGGAGGGGGTGGGTTGCAAGAGGTGAACGGTGGTGGGTATTGGGTGGAATGAAGAAGATGGAACTTGCATTTTCAAATTATGAGAGACATATGAAAGTAAATAAAAAAGAAGACAGAAGCATTAAATATAGAGAGAGGATTAGGAGAGAGAAATGCATTAAATGGAGAGAGAGAGTGTGGTGACTTGACATATGGGGTAAATGACCAATATACCCTTTATGTTGGCACAATGTGATTGGCTGAGAGTGGTTCTCGCAGTTCTTACAACTGGATGTTGTTTCTATTTTAGCGGCTCCATATATATATATATATCCTCAAGTTCAAACATAAGGTAAATCTCACACACTCTTTTTTTTTTCTTATGCTCTCTCCCAACTAACTTTTTTCTATAAACCACACTTACCTCTATTCACACCATATCAAAATGGTTAGAAAAAAAGACGTTGGAGGCCAAAAGGGTTAGAAAAAAAGACGTTAGGGGCTCATATGTTAAAAAATTCTTTTTTGAGCTAAAAGGGTAAAAGTGATATAGCCACAGGGGCCAAAATCATAATTTACTCAAATAAATGTTACAAAGATTCCCAGGTGGTTGCTCGTTTTAAAATTTTTTAGGTCGTTTGTAAATTTTATTTCCGCCTCAGTTTTAAATTATTTTACGCCCTTGTTCCCGGTTGTAAATTTTTTTACGCCTCGGTTAAAAAATCATTTACGTATGAGTTTACATTCGACATTTACAAAAAAAAAAAAAACAAGTGTTTCCGTCAACGTATGCAAAAAAAAAAGAAAGAAACAATTTACATTCGACATTAAGCCAGCGTTTACATTCGTTATTATACGTTATGAAACAATTTATGTATATGTTTACATTCGACATTTAAAAAAATAAAACATTTACACTCGACACCGTGCGTAAAAAAACATTTACGTCGTTTGTAAAATAGATTTACGTGTGATGTTTTTAGAGAATGTAAAAAAACGTTTCACACGTTTGTAAAAATGTTTGTACGTTTGTAAAAAATATTTTTGATGCACTTTGTCGAAAGGAAACGTTTTTTTACGCAGGTTGTCAAAACACTTATTTATTTATTTTTTATATAGTCGTGTTCTCATACTCATTTCGTGTAAATATTTACACGTTTTCAAACTTTTTTTACGCACGTTGTTAAAACTTTTTTTATGCACGTTGTCAAAAGTTTTTCTACGCACGCTGTCGAATGTTTTTTTACAGGCGTTTTCTTTGTCGAAAGTAAACGTTTTTTTGTTTATTTTTTACATAATGGTGTATTGCGTAAAAATGTTTTTTTTACGTACGTTGTCAAACATTATTTTACGCAAGTTGTCGAATGTTTTTAACGCATGTTGTCGAATGTTTTTAACGCATGTTGTCGAATGTTTTTTCACATTAAAATTATGATCGAAATTACGATCAAAACAAAGAATAACCGAAAGTTAGGCTCGCAAATAAAACCGAAAGCTCGAGCTCGGCTTGAACTAGCTTTTAACCGAGCCGATCATGAGTGCAAATTAAAATTTCAGAATATTATATATTTATCATTTTGCTTGTTGACTATGGGGTGTCGAACGTGTCACATAAATGATTTTTTTAACGCACGGTGTCGAGTGTAAAAATGCTTTTTTACGTCGAATGTAAACTTCCACATAAATTTTTTTTTACGTATGAGTGTCGAATGCGCACCTTTTTGTTTGGGAATGTCGAATGTAAACTCACGTAAATTTGTTTTTACGCACGGGTGTTGAATATCAATTTTTTTTTAGGACGGTGTCGAATGTCAAAAAAAAAAAAATTACACACGGTGTTAACTGTAAAATGTTTTTTTTAAATGTCGAATGTAAACTCAGACGTAAGATGTTCTTTGACATATGGCGTCGCATGCCAAATTTTTTTTATGGCGGGTGTCAAATTTCTTTTTTAACATGTTGAATGTAAACCCACACGTAAATTTGATGTAAATATAAATTATCTCATTGTACGGAAATGTTTATTTGTTATTTTTACAGATCGTCGTTTATGGAAAAAAAAGTTTTTGAGATATTTTAGACTCATGTCAAAAAGGAATAAAGATTTAAGGATTGAAGACGACGAAGATTAAGGGGACGCAAGACCTGTTGGGTTTTTTTATATTTTTTATATGTCGTTTACAATTGGTTTTGTGATTCTATTTTTTTTTTCAAATGTAATTTTGTATAAAAAAATTTTATGGGCATGTAAATATTACAGCTTTGTGAAAATGAAAATTTTGATGATGTTAATTTTAGGTGAAATTTGCATAAAATAAGATTATCAGAATTTTTTGATTTTATGTTTTTGTTTTTTGCAAAAGTGTAAAATGTCTAAAATGTCCATTGTACTTTATAACTTTTTATATTAAAAACACAATTCCCCATATATTAAAAGTCAAATAAATCCTAGCCATCTAATCCATCTTGATCAAGGGCTCACAAGAGTTTTTACGATTCTCACAACTCGATATAGTTCTCATTTTACCCAATCCCTATATATATATATATGATCAGGTTCAAGAGAAAACCATGCCGAGTTGCGAGAACCGTAAGAACCATTTTGGACAAATGAGAGGATGCCACATCATTTCATCATGTGTACATTATTCAAGGGTAATATAGTAAATTAACATTTACTTATTGGGTTTCTCCTAATCTAATTAGTTGTAATGTGCTTATCAAGAGATGATTACATATCTACTGTGCCTATCAACAATCCCAATATAAATTTCCCTCCCATTTTCCCATTATATACTCTCGCTTCTTCTTCTATGCCATTATCTCGCACCACACTCTTCCATCAACACACAATTCACACCATGTCTCAGAGCTCACCCAACGCCGGTGATGGTGATCTCACCGGAGATACACTGTTCTCAGGTTTTCATCACTTGCTTGGTACATCAGTAGACGATTGGATCTTAGACCACGCTTGAAGGCTTGTTACCATCCAAATATCCCCTGAAGTACCTCCCCCGGTGAATGTTGAACATGACTCATCTTATTTCCTTCAGTACTCCAACAAACCCAGAGATGCAAGTCAATAAGAATGGTAATATCTTTCTGTCAAACATCGTTTTTTGGTTAATTTTCTTTTGTGATTCCCTTTTTGAAGTTCTGCTCATAAAAAATCCTAGATGAACACAGTTAAACAGATTTACTCGTGAATTGTAATGTTCGTCATCTCTATTGTAAAAACCCTAGATGGATAACTTAGGTTAACAGTTCTACTCGCGAATGTTGATGTGTTTTGTAGTGGTCGAGTTCGTTGAGATTGTTAAGGGTTGCATTTTCAACCACTGTGTGTTTATTCAGTTTTCCACCTAAAGTGAAACATGTTTTTGCTTTTTTTATGTGTGAGTTAAATTAAAAAAAAAATATTTTGGTGAGATGAGAAAATGAAAAAAAGTTGCATGCAATTTGTCAGTTTTAGTCGCTATAAAGGTATTTTGTTTTTAAAGGTGTACTGATCTGTATGTTTTTTTTGACTTTTTTTTTTGTTTTTGACATGTAGAGTGTTTTGGTCAAAAAATCAGATGAGGATATTGCAACCAAACTCTAGATTACGGGGTATGATGCTTAAAATGTGTAACAATGATGAGGATCACTTTAGTGAAAAATTGCACAAACAACACAAGGGTTTATACGGGGAAAAAGCCCTTGATCAAGAGTTGATCTCCGGCACAAAAAACCCCGGGTGATGGAAACTACCGATCACCAAGCTCAAATAAATGAATTAATGTTTACAACTTCGGATAGTAACGAGCTAGGTACAAGGATCACTACGGTGAAATGTGTAGAAAGTGTATGAAATTGCTAAGTGTTTGAACGAGAGCTTGTATGAGCGTTTGTACGAGTGTGTGTAATTGCAAAAATGACTAACTATTTTCTACTAGCTCGTTACTCCCTTTTTAAAATAGAAATAACCACCTAAACTAACTATCCGACTTTCGTGCCAAGCCTCCACGTTCTCCACAACGTCTATTTTTGGTCAAGCACGTGCAGAATAGTTTAGGAATATTCTCCAGGAATGTCGCCAAGACCTGGTCAAGCTCGTCATACCTGCGAGATAGTATAATACATAAATAAACAATCGTCAGTACGAGGATCCTTAAAGTGATCCATGATCCTGATCCTGAAGCTCTTCTGAGGATCACCACCTGTCACAGAAGTAAGGATCACCAGTTAGGATAACGAATAAGGATCACTAATTGTTAGAAAATCCTCCCCTAACAATTGCCCCCAAAATATAAGGAGTGAAATTGTAAAATTATCGAGTTATGTTTTCTTGATCTTATCCGTAACAAACTAACGGATATATAGCCGTTAAAATAGAACTAGCCGTTGCGATGATGATGTCACGGAAGTGACAATCCTGCAGAATCATAATTATAAATAGAGATATAGATAGGATCATTATGCATTCAAATTCGAAAGAAACTCCCTTTAAATTCTCAGTCGACGATCGATCAGGTATTTCTCTTTCCTCTTTCTTCCTCTCTTACTCTGTTTTTCTTCTTTATCTCCGTCACTTCGAGAATGTTGCTCCGAAGCTCCCCGGGCAAGGATCACAAAAAGGATAGCCCTTTGAAGAGTCAGAAGATCATCAAGGACTCAGTGAACGAGAGGTGTTGCTTTAACAATGCACAAATAGATAACATCCGTCACCGTTTTCCGGCGAATGTCTTTTTCAAACCTTTCGATCCAACTGCCCTGAGCGACTATGTTTCAGAAACATGGGTTGCCTTTCCAGTTACTCCATTTGCTATAGGGTACACCTATCCTTTCCCGGAATTCACACAATCCTTCTTTTCCCTTACCGGCATATCTTACATTCAAGCCATGCCGATGATTTGGAGGGTTTTATACACCCTAGAGAGGATCATCGAGCAGGAAGGCGTTGATTTAGGAATGTCAGAACTGGCGGAACTGTATGGTCTTACTACCTTTGGATCCCACCGTTATTTGTTCAAACGAAAACCCAGTGCAGATCATCCTCTTCTCAAAGTCACCAAAAACGACAAAGATTGGAAACGTCGCTTCTTCTTTGTAAGAAGGGATAGCATTTCAGATGGAGAGCATTTACCAAGAACATGGTCCACCCATGGTAGGCCGGAGGATCCTGGGAAGGATCACCAGATGGTCATGTTTTTGTAATAGGATCACTAACCCCTTCTTTGTCTTGTGTCATGCAGCCATCTCTGTTTCACATCTCATCACAACACCCGCAACCAGGGAAAGACTTGCTGCTTTCTGGGGACTCGACCCTGAAACTAGAACTTTTAAGACAATAACCCAAGACTCACAGGAGGTATCCTCAGGCTCTGTCACAATGTCAAGTAAGTATCCTTGTTTAAAATTTAAATAAATAGTTAAATGTATATTAAGAAAAGATACTTATCTTGTTTTGGTTGTGTAGGTGCTGGAAAATCTGCCAAAGCTGCTTCAAGGTTCAGTGTCACCGATCTCACCACTGTCAAATCCTCCAAAAGAAAGGTTCCTACCAGCCCCACAGCTTCAATCCCCAAGGCACCCCTCAAAGGAAAGGGAATCAAGAAAAGAAAGACTTCCGAGGCTGAGGATTTGCAGGGTCTGCCCTTAATTCGCCACCAGTTCCTCGAGTACTTTAATGATGTAATGATTACTGTCTCTGCTCGTATATCCTGCTATCATATCCTGCTGATCTAAGGATCACTTGGTCTTGAACTGCTTTATCCTTTTCTTTTGCAGAAATTTGCTGAGATTGAGGATTACGTAGGCCACGTCGAGGATCAAGATAAAAAGATTGCCGACCTCCAGCAGGTTGCCGTGCTCAAGGATCTTGCACTTGCTGATCTTCAGAAGGAACTCCAGGATACCAAACAGAAGATGGCTAAGGTGCTGGTTAACTTTGACTATGAAAGGCAGGAGATCACAGATGATGCTAAAGTTTCTGCCGCCATAGCAATGTACAAAACCAAGCTTCAAATGGCCTTGGAAGCTCAGGATCCTGCCTTTGACAAAAGTAGCTGGGAAATTGAAGAATGGAAGGCAAGGCTGGCTGAATTGGGTGATGAAGAGGAGGCTGGAGAGATCTTGACAATCGAGGCTGGTAGCAAGGATGAAGCTGGTGAAGCAAGTGGAGCCGGAGGTGGTGATGCAGCGAAGGTTTAGGCTGCTTGATTGGGCAATGATGGATATTTCTAGACGTAGCCGGAGCCCAATTTTTTAAGTTTGATAGTTTGTTTTGGTGATGGTGTTTTTTGTTGAACAATGATGGGTTGTACTGAACAATAGGTTTTTAGGATTAAGGGTCATGTATGATCCTTTGGACAATAGGCAGGATTGCAATTGGTGGAGGGATCCTCTGTTTGGGGGATGAAGCCATTGTGATCCTGCCGCCTTTATATTCCTGCACTATCTTTGAACTCATTATCATGGACACCCTTTACCTACCCCAGCGGACGGGCCACGTTTTGCTGGTAGATGCTCGGGTAGGTAATTTTGACAACCTTTAAAGGGTTAGCCTTATGTTGATAAATAAAAACTTAACCTTTTGTCGCTTATCTTGTGTTGTTATACTTTTTAATATCTTACTTTCCAACTGTTATAATGTTCAATCTGTTTATACTTATCAAGCCTTGAAAAATTAGAAAAGATATCCAAAAAGTTTAGGATATGATCAAGGATCACATATCCCATAACCGATAGGTTCTAAAAAGTGATATGGTTTAAGAAACACAAGTTCAGTTGTCAAGTATAAGGGTTATTTAAAAGAATAATGAATAAAATCAAAAGAGTTAAGGATCATACCTGAGGATCCAAGTTAGAATCCTAACCATAATAAGGATAACTATAAGATAAACCTTAGAGTGAAATAAGGATCAAGGATCCCTAGCTGCCTATCTTCAAGGACCTGAAATAGAGCATAACTTGGGACTAAGCCAATATAAGAAAAGAGTTAGCAACTGGGGACAAGCCCAAGGATAACTGGGGACAAGCCCAAGGATAACTGGGGACAAGCCCAAGGATCGTGTGTAAACTGGAGTATGGCCCTAACTGGCGACTATCCAAACTTAGTGACATGAAGATGCCAAAACCTTAGCTAACGTGAAAACGTTAGAAACCTTAGCTAACGTGAAAACGTTAGAAACCTTATGAACGGATGTATGGTATGTCTACCATTATACGTAGGATCCTAAGCATAGCCAGAACAATGGAATTATCAGCCCCTAGAACGAGTACTGGTCCCAAAGCCTTGAACTACACCAGGATCATCGTGCGCTACAGGCGGAATCTGGGGACAAGCCCGAATAACTGGGGTTAAACCCAAAAGACGGATCGCTTCTATGGATAACCAACGTTATGCTAAGGATACCTGAGTAAGGATCACCGATACTTTGAGGATCCTTTAAGGATATCCCTATTATGAGGATCATCTATGCCATGAGGATCCTACTCACATGAAATATTTCTTCAAATGGACAGCATTCCAAGCTCTTGGTAGCAAATCACCTTCCATGGTTAGCAATCTATATGCCCCCTTTCCTGCTTCAGCTTCAATCAAATAAGGGCCTTCCCATTTTGGAGCCAACTTTCCATCCGCAGGATTGGTGGTATTCTGAAATGCTTTCCTTAATACCATATCTCCAACTTGAAACCTTTTGATCCTGACATTTTTGTTGTAAGCACCAGCCATTCTTTGTTGATAACTGGCCATCCTTATCCTGGCCATATCCCTGATTTCTTCAATAGTATCCAGGTCTTGAGCCAAGTTTTCATTATTTTCCTCAGGATCACGAGTAGTTGTTCTAGCAGTTGGAACCACCATTTCTGTTGGGATCACCGATTCTGCCCCAAACACCAAAGAGAATGGTGTTTGACCAGTAGCATTCTTAGGGGTCGTCCTGTCAGCCCAGAGCACATAGGGTAGTTCTTCTGCCCATTTCCCTTTCTTGGATCCAAGCTTCTTCTTCAAATTGTTGATGATGATCTTGTTAGATGACTTTGCTTGGCCATTAGCTTGTGGGTGGACTGGTGTTGATGTTATCATCTTAATCCCCCAGCTGTCACAAAAGTTAGTGGTTCTGCCCCCAATAAATTGGGAACCATTATCACATATAATCTCAGAAGGAATTCCAAATCTAGTTATAATATTTCTTTTAATGAAGGATATAACTTCCTTTTCTCTGACTTGGGCAAAAGCTTCGGCCTCTATCCACTTGGAGAAGTAATCAGTCATAGCAAGCATGAATACTTTTCCACCAGGTGCCTTAGGGAGCTTACCAACTATATCCATACCCCATCTCATAAATGGCCAAGAGGAGGATATTGGATGTAACAATTCAGCTGGTTGATGAAGGATATTGTTGTGTCTCTGACAAGGATCACATCTTTTAGCATACTCCACAGCATCTCTTTTCATGGTTGGCCAGTAGTACCCTGTCCTCAGGATCCTTGAGAATAATGCCCTGCCCCCAGTGTGGTTTCCACAATCTCCTTCATGGAAGTCTTTTAAAACTTCTTGGACTTCAGGATCCTCAATGCATCTCAAGTATGGTCCTGCAAGAGATCGTCTATACAACATACTATTTATAATTATAAATTGAGATACCTTAGATTTGAAAGTCCTAGGGTTTTCTCCTGTAGGAATCTCTCCATGTTGTAAGTATCTCATAATTGGTGAGATCCATGATCTTGATCATGAGTGAGATTGAGTATCCTCACTAGGGATAACCACAGAATCATTTCCTATCTCCATAGCCACGTGATCCTCAATAGCCGGGATCAGGATATGTATAATAGGGATCTTGATATCCTCCGGGATCTTCAAGGAAGATCCTAAGTTAGCCAATGCATCAGCCTCTGTATTTTCTTCCCTTGGTACCTGTGTCAAACTGAAGGAAACAAAGGAGAGTGCCAAATTTTTGACTATCTCTAAATATTTGGTTAGTTTTTCACCTTTAACAGCGTAGGATCCATTTAAGTGGTTTGTAATTAACAATGAATCTACATGTACCTCAAGATACCTGATCCCCATATGCTTTGCAATTTGCAAACCAGCAATTAAGGCTTCATATTCAGCCTCATTATTAGTGGTTTGGAACTCACAAGCTATAGAGTGGGGTATTATGTCCCCCTGTGGCGATTTTAGTAGTATTCCAAGCCCTGTGCCTTTGACATTTGAGGATCCATCAGTGTGGAGTATCCAAGGATCTTTGGTCTCCTCTAGCTGCTGGACTTCTAACTCAGCTTCTTCTTGTAAATCACTACTGAAATCAGCCACAAAGTCAGCTAATGCTTGGGATTTGATGGCTGTCCTAGGCTCATATCTCATATCATACGCACTCAGCTTCACTGCCCACTTAGCCATCCTTCTTGACATCTCTGGTTTCCTGAGGACATTCTTAATTGGAAAATTAGTTTTAACGATAATAATATGAGTCTCAAAATAGTGTCTTAGCTTAGTAGATGCCATTATTAATGCAAGAATAAGTTTTTCAAGGTGTGAATACCTGGATTCGGCATCAAGTAAACTTTTACTTACATAATAGACAGGATGTTGTGTACCTTCATGATCCTTAACAAGGACCGCACTTACTGCTTTTGAGAATACTGCAAGATACAAGGATAGCACATCGCCTTTTTCTGGCTTCATCAAGGCTGGGGCTGAGGATAGGTAATCTTTGAGGGCTCTTAAAGCATTTTCATGCTTCTCAGTCCACTCAAATTTCTTGTTCTTCCTTAAGATATCATAGAATTCTTTGCACTTCTCTGAGGATTTGGATATAAATCTGTTCAAAGCTGCTATCCTGCCTGTTAGCCTTTGAACATCCTTAGCATTGGCCGGAGATTTGATGTTCACTATTGCTTTGATTTGTTCCGGGCTAGCTTCAATGCCTCTTTTAGTCACCATGTATCCTAAGAATTTACCTGCTTTAACACCAAAATGACATTTTGAAGGATTAAGCTTCATATTATATTTGTCAAGGATATCAAATGCTTCCTCCAAATCCTTTAGGTGATCCTCAGCTCTTATGGATTTTACCACCATATCATCTATGTAAACCTCCATAGTTTGTCCGATCTGTTCCTTGAACATCATATTCACCAGCCTTTGATACGTTGCACCTGCATTCCTCAATCCGAACGGCATAGCAATATAGCAATATATACCAGTTGGAGTCATGAAGGCTGTATCCTCTTGGTCGGATGGTTCCATTTGGATTTGTTGAAATCCAGATGAAGCATCCATAAAAGTTAACAGTTCATGACCCGCGGTTGCATCCACCATGGAGTCAATGTGGGGTAAAGGGAAAGGATCCTTGGGACATGCCTTATTTAGATCGGTAAAATCGACACATACCCTCCACTTTCCGTTTTTCTTTTGAACAACAACCACATTGGCCAACCATCTTGGATACTTGACCTCTCTAATCATACCTACCCGGAGCAATTTCTCTACTTCTTCCTGGATAATGGCATTCCTTTCCGGTGCAAACTTTCTTCTCCTTTGATGGATTGGTCTGAAGGATCTGTCGATGCCGAGTTTGTGAGTGATAACATCTTTGGATATACCAGTCATGTCTTCATGTTTCCATGCAAAGGTGGTCTTTCTCCTTTTGAGGAAGGATACGAGGTCTTCTTTCATTTCGCTAAGGATCCCTGATCCGATATAGATTTTGGATTCAGGATCATCAGGATCCATGAGGATTTCTACCACATCCTGCTCTCTTGCCTCCAAGACATCCCTTGGAGGATACTTTGATTGCTATTGCTCCCTTGACTTCGAGGCTGGTTTCATTGATGAAGTGTAGCAATTCTTAGCCTCCTGCTGATCACTATCAATCTTCACTATTCCCCAAGGACTAGGGAGCTTCACACATTGATGGTAAGTGGATGGGACTGCTTTCATATCGTGTATCCAGGGCCTGCCAAGGATAACATTACAACAAGATAAACAGTCAATAACACAAAATTTTTGATAAGAATGTAGGCCTTCAATGTATATTGGGAGTTTAATGTCCCCCAGGGTATTCTTAGTTTCTCCACTAAATCCCACGAGCACAGAGGATCTTGGTATGATCTCTGATTCAGGAATACCCATCTTCTTTAGGACATCAAGCTGGATAATATTTACTGAACTTCCTCCATCTATAAGGATCATGCGGACAAAATGGTTAGATATGAAAAGAGTAATAACTAAACCATCGTGATGAGGATCCTGGATATCAACACGATCCTCTTCATCAAAGGTTATGACTTTCCCTTCCGAGACACTTGATGTTCGAACAGGTCTTTCTCCGTTATCCATTTTAGTTTCCTTTGCATGCCTTTTAGCTGCTGAGAAGGATGTGCCACAAATGTCTGATCCTCCAGAAATGAAGTTTATCACTTGTGCATCCGCTGGAGGGGCTGGAGCCTTTTCAGGGATCCTTTCAGGATCCTGAGTTCTTGACTTTTTTCTTCCCAACAATTCTTTTAGATGCCCCTTGCTCAACAAGTATCCAATTTCCTTTCTTAGTGCAATGCACTCTTCTGTGAGGTGCCCAAAATCTTCATGGTATGCACACCACTTTGATTTATCCTTAGTCGCAGCTGGCCTATCATTTTTCCTGGGCCATCTAGCTTTATCACCTAGACTCTGCATCGCAAGGATTAGTTCATTATTATCAACACTAAAACAATATTCAGAAATTGGAGGATAATCCTCATCATCCTCCTCTTGATCAATAGAATGCACGTTCTGGTTATCAGATCTATTGTAGGATCTGAACTTGTTGTTCCTGAATGAGGATCCTTGCTTATCCTGCTTTGAGGATCCTGCTAACCTCTCCTGGATCCTCTTGTCGTCCTCTAGCCGGATGTACCTAAGGGCCCGGGTTCTTACCTCATCTAGGTTCCTGCATGGTGTCATAACAAGATCATCATAAAATAACGAATCCCTAAGCAACCCCATTTTAAAGGCCTCAACAGCCGTGGCTATATCTAAGTTGGGAATGTCTAAGGATTCTTTACTGAATTTGGTAATGTAATCCCTTAATGATTCATTATGACCCTGGGTTATCCTATATAAATCACTAGTTAATCGTTCAAATTTTCTACTACAGGAAAACTGATTATTAAACAAGTTAACTAGGTTAGCAAATGAGGTAATAGAATAGGGAGGAAGACTTAGCAGCCATTTGAGAGCTGATCCAGTAAGAGTGGATCCGAATCCTTTGCACAGGCATGCTTCCTTTAACCTTTCTGGGATTGGATTGATCTCCATCCTCTCCCTGTATTGTGCTATGTGTTCTTCAGGATCTGTTGAGCCATCATACAGTTTCATTGTAGGCACATGGAACCTCTTGGGTATCTCAGCATCACAGATTGGTGGTGCAAAACGAGATATCTTATGGCTCCCATCTGCAATCTCTGGGATAGGTTTGACTACTCCCGGGACACTTGATATCATATCCTTTAGCTTTTGCAATTCTCTAGCCATGGCATGATTGATACCTGGATCCTGCATAAGACCTTGGTTAGTAGTATAAGAATTGTTAAAAGTGTTACCTCCCATTGGATTCAAGTTAGGAAGAATGGATGTTAATCCATATTGTTGAGGCTCTGGAATGATCGAGGGACCAGTAGAAGCGTTGGTCTGCATTGGAATAAAATCTCCCTGATGGATATCTGAACTTCCTGTTTGCAAGCTCCTCAAGGATCCTGGCATCTGGAAGGATCCCTGGAACTGGGATGATCCTGGAACGAAAGAGGATCCTTGAACCTGGGATGATCCTGGAATGAAGGAGGATCCTTGAACCTGGAATGATCCTGGAGCGAAGGAGGATCCTTGAACCTGGGATGATCCTGGAACGAAGGAGGATCCTTGAACCTGGGATGATCCTGGAACGAAGGAGGATCCTTGAACCTGGGATGATCCTGGAGCGAAGGAGGATCCTTGAACCTGGGATGATCCTGGAACGAAGGAGGATCCTTGAAACTGCTGCACTCCTGAACTTGTGAGGGATCCCATATGCTGAGGATAGGATCCCGCTGGCTGGAAAAGTGAACCTGATGCCTGGGTCATTGTTGTTGTTCCGTAGTGCACTCCTTTTGGTCCACCCACATATTGAATGTCTGGAGCCGCTGATGGCTGAGAAGTAATCACTGGAGTATCGAAATTCAAGGATTTCGGCACCAGTGGGGAATGATCCTCTGCCGATCTCTTTTGTTTCTTGATGTCTCCGATTTCTCTAAGGATTTTTTCATTGGTCTTGTCCTGCTGCTGGATATGGTCCTTTATCTACAAAATCAGAGTAAACAAGTCACTAGTAGTAGGAGTGTAAGAAGCAGAAGAAGTTGGAGGTTTTGAGAAAATGGGAGTTGGTTTCTTCGCAGCATTCTCAGTATTCTTCTGGGATCCAGAAGGTGGTGGAGGCAAAGGAGGGACGCCTTGTGAAGAAGTGAATGAGGGCATCAAGTTTGAAGCACTCTTCGCTGAAGAAGCCATTTGCTTGGTTGTAATGAACCGGAATGAGCACATAAATGCGTATTCTTCTAAGGACAAAGCACCAACAGCCCCACGGTGGGCGCCAAACTGTTTTGGTCAAAAAATCAGATGAGGATATTGCAACCAAACTCTAGATTACGGGGTATGATGCTTAAAATGTGTAACAATGATGAGGATCACTTTAGTGAAAAATTGCACAAACAACACAAGGGTTTATACGGGGAAAAAGCCCTTGATCAAGAGTTGATCTCTGGCACAAAAAACCCCGGGTGATGGAAACTACCGATCACCAAGCTCAAATAAATGAATTAATGTTTACAACTTCGGATAGTAACGAGCTAGGTACAAGGATCACTACGGTGAAATGTGTAGAAAGTGTATGAAATTGCTAAGTGTTTGAACGAGAGCTTGTATGAGCGTTTGTACGAGTGTGTGTAATTGCAAAAATGACTAACTATTTTCTACTAGCTCGTTACTCCCTTTTTAAAATAGAAATAACCACCTAAACTAACTATCCGACTTTCGTGCCAAGCCTCCACGTTCTCCACAACGTCTATTTTTGGTCAAGCACGTGCAGAATAGTTTAGGAATATTCTCCAGGAATGTCGCCAAGACCTGGTCAAGCTCGTCATACCTGCGAGATAGTATAATACATAAATAAACAATCATCAGTACGAGGATCCTTAAAGTGATCCATGATCCTGATCCTGAAGCTCTTCTGAGGATCACCACCTGTCACAGAAGTAAGGATCACCAGTTAGGATAACGAATAAGGATCACTAATTGTTAGAAAATCCTCCCCTAACATAGAGTGTGGCGAGCAAAGCGAAGTGGAATGCCCGTACTGGTTCACCCCAAACGGCACACGTTACTAGACCTCGTATGCCCCACCCCACCTTAAGCCACAAGTGACGGCCGTGTTCCAGCAATGGCAGGACGTTGTTGAGATGTATGATATGTACGCTGAGAAGTGCGGGTTTTCGATTAGGATGGGAACCATTAAGAGGAAGCATGGTGCCATCACGCATCGTTACATTTTGTGCGCATATCTTGGCAAACCACAACTGAAAAGGAAGTTTGACACGTTGGATGAGACTTCTTTAAAGATTAGGCAGTCCACGTTCCAGGTTCGCGACTGCAAAGCTTGTATCTGTGTCAAGTTTGATCAGCCCTCGCAAACGTGGGTGTCGTATCACTTTGAAGAACATCACAATCATGTGATGGTTCCCTTGTATAATAGAGAATCTCACCAAAAAAGGTCGGATACTTGATTTTTCATCTAAAGATTTCATCAACAGAGTTAGCCTTAATAAGGTTGGACCCTCGGTGGCCCCCAAACTCCAAGTAAGTTTGAAGGATGGGCATCACAATGTTAAGGGCACGATAGACGATTACAAGAATTTTTTGCTAAGTCTTCGCATGTTCATCGGCGACAGGGATGTGCAACTAGTTATTGACAAGATGAAAGACCGGGTCGACCATTTGCCTAACTACACTTTCAAATATAGCCTAATTACACCAACGAACATCATGTAAATAATTTCGAAGTTAGGTTCCAACGAGCAACCACTCCAAAAACATCAAATGCTAAAAAAACCTATAACATCAAATGGTAACCCATTCCCCCTCATCACGGGAAACCCTAGAATTTACATGGAACCCCACCCCCTTTTTGCAACATTATCAGTAAGAAGGAAACATAGACACACCGGAAAAGGATACCCATAAAAACACTAACCTTTTCGATTATACTTAGAAGTTGACTCCCAGGCTCGTCGTCGATGGCGTAAAGGCGTCTCTGACAAAGGGTGCTATATTCTCCCAGTTTGTTGCAGTTATTGCTGTCTGGGGGTCTGAGGCAAAGGGAGATTGGCGAAGAAGATAAATGAAATTCTTGGGGAGGGGGGGGGGGGGAGCGAGGAGTGTAACGGGGAAAGTGAAATCTCTCCGATAATGGTGCTTTGTTCTCTCGATTTGTTGCAGTTATTGTTGTCTGGGGGTTTGAGGCAAAAGGAGGTTGGTGAAGGAGATAAATGAAATTCTTGGGGAAAGGGGGGGGGGGGAGGAGTGTGACGGGGGAAGTGAGATTTGATGTGTCTGATACATGCAGGAAAATATAATGACAATGTCAAAATGCTCTCATAGTAAAAGACCAAATAACCCTTAAGTAATTAAGAACAAAAATTCCATTTATTAAAGTAGAATGATTACACTGATTGTTTGTTTATTTATTAATTCAACCATAGAAATAAATTTGATCAATAGTTAATATTGGTTCATACGGTTCTCTCAACTAGTAGTGGTTCTCATTTTATCCAATCCCTATATATATGTGTGTATATATATAGGTGAATCATAAGGAGAAATCTCCTGTGAGTTACAAAACTCTGAAAACCTAATGGATGAACATCATGCTGCCATGTGTTTCATTTTTTCGCTGCAACATTTTTACTAACGCCTGCAACATTTTCTGAATCTGACACACTTTTCGTAACAATGTAGAGTTTTTGAGTTTTCTAACGTGCGTAATTCTCAGCGTACACATCGTACGTTAAGAAACATTGTACGTTAACCAACCCCTATGTATATAGGTTGGGGTTCTAGAGTGAACACTAGTGTATTTGCGAACTGAGTGAACAAATCCTGGCCATTGATCTACACACGTGTATGGCCAAGATCTCATCATCAAATCGTAAAATACACTAGTGTATTTCAACATCAAATCTTGGCCATTGATCTACACACGTGTATGGCCAAGATTAGTTCACTTAGTTCGCAAGCTACACTAGTGTTCACTCTTGAACCTAATCCTATATATATATATATATAGAGGTGAAAGATAAAATGAAAACCCACTTGAGTTGAGAAAACCCAATAAAACCCTATGTAACATTTTTATTTAAAAAAAAATAGGGAATGCAACATAAATGTATTTGAACATTTTTATAAAAAAAATGTAAAAAGCGCCTACTTTTTTTTCAAATATGTTAAAAAATTTGTATGTTACATTTTTTTGGACATATATATTATGTAACATGAAATTTTTAACACTTTTGGAAAAAATAAACTACTCGGCGCATTTTTTTCTTTTATAAAAATGTTCAAATATATGTATCTTACATTTCCTTTTTTTTAGAAAAAAAAAATGTTACATGGGGTTTTTACTAAGGTTTTTTGAGTTTTCTCAACTCAAGTGGGTTTTTACAAAGCTTGAAAATTTCCACCGGGGGGTCAGAAGTCACCGAACCTAAAAATTCTATATAAGTATATTTTTTTTCTATAAAACAGGGGGTCAAAAACGTATATACCTAAAAAATTCAATACGAAACGTACATACATAACACTACTGAGCGAAAAGTTCAGGGGGTCGGGCGCACCTCCCGGCCCCTTGAAAGCTACGCCCCTGGTTTTATCCTTCCCCTATATATATATAGTGAAAGTGTAAAATACAATATTCCTTAACGTACAATACGTATGATATTGTGAAATCGCACGTTATAAAAAAGCATGTTGGAAATCGCATGTTGTTTTTTTTGATGAATTCGCATGTTGGTTTATTTGTAGCAATTTCGCATGTTGGTTTTTCAGCACAAATCGCATGTTCAAAAGTGAATTCGCACCAGATCGGACGGCTGAGATAATCGCGTACATATTGTACGATAAGGGCATTTGTACGTTAACCTAACCCTATATATATATATATATATATATATATATATATGATGAGGTTCGGATACAAAGTCCATTTTTCCTACAAAGCTATAAAACATCACAATTTTAGCTATAAAACACACTCAAAACCCACAAAAAACAGATTGAAGATCACTAAAACACAATATCCAAACCCTAACAGTTCATAAAAACTTCACACACTCCATCGGAAAACTATGAATATAAAACACAACATGATAATCAACATAAAACACACTAATTTTAGTCATTCGATAATCAAAAGCCTTATCATCCAAAACACAACACAAATATGGCGTTTTAATAATATTCACTTTGTTATTTGTGGGTTTTGAGTGTGTTTTATGACTTTTTACACTTTGTTGAAAAAATGAACTTTGTAGCCAACTCCCACCATATATATATATATATAGGGGAAGGTTCATTGGGGAACACTAAAAAAGTGGGGAACAGCGGGGAACCGGCTCAAACGAACTCCGATTGAACTCATTCCAGCGGCGTTGGAACCGGCTCGTCGAACCCTAACTAAGATCTCTTAACCCTAAACCCTAAATCCTAACTCCTAAACTTTAAACCCTAAAGCTAAAAAATAAGGCTAAAACCTAAGCTAAACCGTAAAATCTAAGCTATAAACCCTAAAAGCTAAACCCTAAAGGCTAAACGTAAAGCTAAACCCTATAGCTAAACCCTAAAGCTAAACCCAAAACCCTAAAGCTAAACTCTAAACCCTAAAGCACAACCCTAAAGATAAACCCTAAGGCTAAACCCTAAAGCTAAACCCTAAAAGCCAAACCCTAATATATTTAGGGTTTAGGGGTTGTGATTTAGGGTTTAGGGTTAAGAGATCCTAGTTAGGGTTCGACGAGACGGTTCCAACACCGCTAGAATGAGTCCAATCGGAGTTCGTTTGAGTCGGTTCCCCACTTTTTTAGTGTTCCCCAATGAACCTCACACTATATATATATAGAAAAAGTGTACTGTACAAAATGGCTTAACGTACGCTACGTACACGATGTGAAATCACATGTGATAATTTTGATGAAATCGCATGTTGGTTTTTTTTAACAATTTCGCGTGGGTAATTTTTGATGAAATCGCATGTTAAAAAACCAACCAACATGCGATTTCAATGTGGGATGAAGATCTGACGACTGAGATGATCGCGTATGTAATGTAGGATAAGGGCTCTTGTATGTTAACCTAACTCTATATATATATATATATATATATATATATATATATATATATATATATATATAGGGTAGGGTTCATGCGAGAACCACCTTTATTGCGAGAACCAATCTGAACACAACAAAATAAACCCACTACACCACAAAAAACCTAAAAACACCTAACCCCCCCCCCCCTAAAAAAAAAAAACTTGAACCCTCCCCCCCCCCCCCCCAAAAGCTAAATACTAAAAACTAAACCTCCAAAAACCTAAAAAAGAAAACCTATCCCCCCCCCCCCACAAAAAAACCTAACCCCCCACCGAAGGTAAATGCTAAAAACTAAACCCTCAAAAAACCTAAAAAACAACAACAACCATACCCAGTAAATCCCACAAATAGCAAAGCTACTTATAGGGTCTGGGGAGGGTGAGATGTAGGCAGACCTTGCCTCTATGCATAGGGATAGAGAGGCTGCTTCCAGAGAGACCCTCGGCTCGAAAACGAACAACAAACCAACACACCAAGTCAAAGAATATACAAATAAGAAGTCCCCCATACCAAGAAATTGATCCGAGTTGGCACAATATAATGTAAATCATGTATAATAGCATGCATACAACATCATTTGGGCATAAACACAAGAAGGTAATCACCGAAAAAGTCCCTTAAAGACTAGGAAAAACCTACCTCCTTAAAATACACCTAAGACCTTACTGTAGTATCTTCTAGAAGTCCTTAACCCTAATCCTATGCCTCCACGCAGTCCTATCTTGGACCATGTCCTCAGAAAGATGCAACTCTACTAAATCATGCCTAATCTGCTCATCCCATGTCAGTTTGGGTCTGCCTCTTCCTCTCCTCCCCTCGACAGTAAGAGTTTCCACTACTCTAACTGGTGCCGTCGTTTCCCTCCGCTTCACATGCCCAAACCATCTCAATCTCTCCTCCTTAATCTTCTCCGATATACTAGCCACTCCTAATCTTTCCCCAAAAACCTCATTTCTTATCCGGTCTAACCTCGTTTGTCCACACATCCACCTCAGCATCCTCATCTCTGCTACCTCCATCTTGCGCACTTATGTCTTCTTGATAGCCCAACAGTCTGTTCCATATAGCATAGCTGGTCTGACTGCTACCCTGTAAAATTTCCCCTCAGCACCCTCAAAAAACCTAAAAAAATCTAAAAAACACACAAATATTTTTTTAATATTTTTTTATTTAAATCGCTACTTTTAGTAGCCAAATAAAATCTTTTTTTTTTAATTTTTTTAATAACGACAGTAGCGATTTTTTCATAAAAATACTATAAATTTTTTTATGTGTTTTTTAGATTTTTTAGGTATTTTTGGTTGTGTTCACATTAGGGGTGTTCAGAATTCGTTTCGAATTCGAAAAATTCGAAATTCGTTTGGAATTCGAAAAATTCGAAATTCGTTTCGAATTCGAAAAATTCGAAATTCGTTTCGAATTCGAAAATTTTGAAATTCGTTTAAATTCGATTCGATTATCAAGAATTCACTTCGATTAAAAGAATTCTAATTCGATTCAATTCGAGTCAGATAAATCGAATACGAATCGAATTCGAATTTATAATTTCAAATTCAATTCGATTCGAAATTCGAATAAAAATTATATGTTTTATTTATTATTTTTATATATAATGCATATATAACTTTTAGTAAGCTATACTATAAATTATTCTCAAAAATTTTTCCAGGTATTAAAATTATCCATCACCAAACCCACTACATGGCACATAACTAAAACCTAAGTAACAAATCTATCGATAGATTTATAACCCTAAAAATATTAAATTGTAATGTGGATTGGTTATTCCCGACTTCTCGTTTTGAATTTTAGACTTATAGTACTTTATTTGGAACTTTTTAATGTGATATCGTGCTTTATGGCTGCTTTAAAATTTATGTTTCATTTTGATAATTTTTTACATGTTTTTAAAGAATCTGAATTAAATCCAATTTATTCGAATTCGATTCGAATTCGAATTTTTCATCGAATACGAATTGGGTTTTTATTCGAATACGAATTCGAATCGAATTCGGTAAGTTTTAATCGAATACGAATTCCAGGGAAAATAAAAATTATTCGAATAATTCGATTCGAATAATTCAAAAATTCAATCCGATGAACACCCCTAGTTCACATTGGTTCTCTCAATAAAAGGTGGTTCCCAACGGATCCTTCTCCTATATATATATATATGGGTGGGTTAAAATGAGAAACACCTTGAGTTGTGAGAACCGTGAGAACTAGTCTATCCAAAAGGTTTTTCCGATTTTTTTTCTCAAAAGTCGTAAAAAAAATCAGTTGTTTCACAAAAAAAAAGGGTAATCTCCAAAATAGCCAAGACTTGGTCAACATTTCAAAAATAGCCAACTGAAACCCCTCAAAAAGGGGTTTCACGAATTCCCACGCGTCTCAAACCAAAAGTTAAGACGTTTCCTCATCAGCCATCCACCGAAAGCCACGTGTCCACAAGTGCTGAAACGTCTCAGAACACTGAAACGTCTCAGGTGAAACGTCTCAGAACCTGAAACGTCTTAGGTGAAACGTCTCATTTTCTGTTCCGCTCGTTTTTCGGCAATCCTCTCTGGTACGGTTGAAACGTCTCATTTTCTGTTTTGACCCCCGATTGACACCAGCCTTTGAATCCAAACCATCTGGTTCAAGCCAAGGAGACCACTCGTACCGCATGTACGACCAAGATGGTGGTAAAACCCAGATGGTTTTGAGATAAAAAATTAAAACTCTTTGTTTTTTTAAAATAAATACTAGGGCGGAGGTGTTCAAGGCCGGCGTCGATAAGGTTCATAAGACCGGCACGGCCGTAGAACTTGGCGAGAAACACGGTGGCGTTAGCTTGAGATTCTGGCGACTTGATCCAGTGCAAACAGGGGCGGATGCTGCAGGTTTCACTGCGGCCCTTACGAAGGACTCGGCATCCATTGCAGCTCATACGCATTGTTGGTTGTGAAGGGGGGTTGTAGAGAGAGAAAGGGAGTGGAGGTGGGGTTGTAAAGAGAGAAAGGGGAGGGGTGGGTGGATTTATAGTGGGTTTGGCGGTGGTGTGGATAGATACGTGGAGGAAGAGAGCCACTGGGTTTTTGGGAAGGCGCAACTGTTTCCGAAAGGCTGGTATTTGTATACGTGGAAAACCAGGTTTGAGGTAAGGTAGATGGAGTGATTGCCTAAGTGTTTGGACACGTGGCTTTCGGTGGATGGCTGATGAGGAAACGTCTTAACTTTTTGTTTGAGACGCGTGGGAATTCGTGAAACCCCTCTTTGAGGGGTTTCAGTTGGCTATTTTTTAAATGTTGACCAAGTCTTGGCTATTTTGGATATTACCAAAAAAAAAAAAAAAAAAAAAATGTCGCATGGCATAAAAAAAAAGATTTTTCTTCGTACAAAATTTACACAATCGCGTAAAAAAAACTTGTATCAGTCAAAACTACCGACACCACAATTCTTTTTACATCGCACTAGAAAGAAAAGTTCTCATGGTTTTCACAATTCGTGATAGTTCTCGTTTGAACCAAGCCATATATATATATATATATATATATATATATATATATATATATATATATATATATATATATATATATGGTAAGATTCATGCGAGAACCACCTTTATAAATACCTAACCCCCACCCCCCCCCCCCCCACAAAAAAAAAAAAAAAAACCTAAACCCTCCCCAAGCTAAATGCTAAAAACTAAACCCCAAAAAAAACCCTTAAAAAATCAAACCCCCCACCCCACCCAAAAACCTAACCTCCCCCACCCCCCAAAAACCTACCCCCCCGCCCCCCACCCCTAAGCTAAAATACTAAAAACTAAACCAACAAAAAACCTTAAAAAATCAAAAAACACACAAAAACATTTTTTTTTAAATAATTTTTACTTTAAAATCGCTAATTTTAGTAGCAAAAAAATTTTTAAAAAAATTAAAATTTTTTTTCGGCTACTAAAAGTAGCGATTTTTTATAAAAAATATTAAAAAAAAAATTTGTGTGTGTTTTTTTAGCTATTTTTAGGTATTTTTGGTTGTGCTCACATTGGTTCTCGCAATAAAGGGTGGTTTCTAATGGATCATTCTCCTATCTATATATATATATATATATATATATATATATATATTAAATGTGTTTTTGTTTGACTAAAATTTTTGTTCGACACGATTTCGTACCCTCCTCAAATTCCATTTCACCATCCAAGCTTTTTTTAATTCCTTCATTTATTTTGTGGCCCATCTCCATTTAGTTTATCATGCAGCATTCTTTTGGGCTTCCTTCAGCTGTCAAAATAATAAATCCATCAACAGCTCATATAAATTGGCCATGTTACTAAAGTAAAATATAGACACCCAACAAAAAGATAATAATTAAGGGGATTTGACCTGTAATAATATCAACTAGACGTCATTGTCCATTGTCAGTCCCATTTTTTAATATTCCCTATGTCAGTCTCACATTTCACCTATTTTTTCTCCACTGGTCCTCTGTTAAAAAAAAACTTAATGGAGTCAAGTTTTTTTATGAATTACAAACTGATGTATTAGGGCTTAGGATCAGAACGATGATACGAGTCTATTGATGTAAAACTTACCTCGAAACGGTGCTCCAAACGACTTGATTTTTTTAATTGGAAGTTTAAACACCCGAATTGAAGCACCATTTTCATCGTTTTTTAGTACAGTTTCAAGGTAAGTGTTACATCATTCGACTCGTATCCTCGTTCTGATCAAAAGCCCAAAAACGCCAGCTCGTACTTCAGAAAAAAACTTAACTCCGTTAAGTTTTTTTAACCGAGGACCGGCGGAGGAAAAATAAGTGAAATGTGGGACTTGCATGGGGAGTATTCAAAGGTGGGACTGACAATGACCAATGACGTCTGGTTGAGATTATTATAGGCCAATTTCCCAATAATTAACAACCTTTTTTTTCTTCTTGTTTAAATCTACATCAATTAAAACCAAGATTAATACTATAAACAAATAATTTGGGATTTTCCCAACATCATCATCATACTCAGTAAAATCCCAGCAATAACAAAGCAAAGGTAGGGTCTGAGGAGGGTAAGATGTAGAAAGCCTTACCTCTACCCTGTAGGAATAGAGAGGCCTCTACCCTGTAGAAAGCCTTACCTCTACCCTGTAGGAATAGAGAGGCTGCTTCCAGTGAGACCCCCGACTCGATAGTAGTTTTGCATCAAGTCTTGGTCATAAGGCACATAACACTCAGCAATCGGGACAAAGACCGATTAGTGCATGTACCATTTTGTCGTTCAGCTATCAACACCTGATTTTCCCAACAAATAATATAAAATTTGCCTAACTTTAGATGTGAAACAGTTACGAATAGTTACGCATAGAATTTAATAAAAATAACCCTAAAGCTACTAAAAATGTAGGAATATTTATATAAAAATATGTATATTTTAGAGCAGATCATTTTGTTTATAAAATAGTAAGATCTAGTTTCTCATACTACAAATATTGTACACTATGCCTATGAATAGCTCACCGATTTGCTTTTGATTACCCAAGTGGAGACTTCTAGGAAAGTCAGTATCCCGATATTACTTTCATATGAGCATGTTTAACTATAGACTTATCCTTCATCCATTAGCATTAAACCTAAGTAATTTGTGCAATGATAGTGTCTTCTTTAGCCCTAATGCGTTGCCCATCAATGAACTCACGGTTTTGTTTCCGTCGAACAAATAACCTGCCAAGCGAAACAC
>JARYGA010029150.1:0-58413 GCA_030545235.1 Helianthus tuberosus | reverse complement strand
GATGAACATCCCTTAAACCAAACTTTATTAATTATTGAATTGATGTCGTGACATGATCTTGGCGACTTAGGAATTACGAATGAGCTGTTATGGGAGTCGATTGAATGATGGTCACTAATGCTAGATTTTGTGATGATAATTATATGTAACTAATTGTCTAGTTTATAGAATTTACATGTTGATAGGCTGGTTGATACATGACAAATAATAGTGCACAAGCTCATGATGATCAACTGTTAGAAGGACTTTTATGTTAACAATTTAGTTGAATCAAAGAAAGTGCTTAACATGTTTAACTATTGCAATTCGTAACTGGACTATACGATTATTGGGCTTGTATATTAATCTGTTTGCATGATAATTAGCTGGGATAAACAAATGGGTATTGGGCCGATGGGTTATGTCTTCAGTTAAGTGGACCGATAAGTGAGTTTTGGGCCGAGTCAAACAATGGACCACACACAATTAGAATTAATCACACACTCACTTGTATGAATATTGAGCCAACTAACCAGTACATGTGACACACGAGTAGTGATGAAGTCATGGTTAACTGAACATATGCTACATGACGACATGGATTGTTCTATACGCTGTTTTGTGTAATTTGTACTACGATGAATGTTTGTTTATACGCCACTTGTGTAATGTGCACGGATAATGTGTAATGAATGTGCATACAAGAACTGACCGCTTTTGGTAAACATCATAGGCTTTGGTTGAACAACTGTGAACACGTAACTAATTTTACCGAGCAAACCAAAGGTGAGTTCACTGCACTTTTCTAAGCATGCGTCCCGGTGGTTTGGGACATCTGGTAAACGTTTCTAAAGGGAATACTGGGTAAACTGTTATTTGGGATGTTGGTTATTGAACACAGAATCGATCATCTACCGTGTTGCCTGTAAGGCAATGGGGTAACTAGTTGATAGCGCTATTAGGTTTGACACCCTCACACCGGGCCGTAAGGACGGGCGTGATCTAGTTACCTGGACATCATTACCAATGCTTGGTTAGGGGAATTGGGGTTGGGCACACTCCCAGGTTATTTTGGGCACACTCCCATGGTATATATTGGACACACTTCCAGTATATAAGACTCTCCTACGTTAATAACAATCCCAAAACGAAACGATGAGTTGACTTAACAGATATCTGGTAACTACACACGTTAACAAAACTTTGAACTCACCAGCGTCGTCTGACACACTTGTCTGCATGCTTGCAGGTCTATAGGTTATATCATTTGGAACTTGCTGTCTGGGATGCTGGAGTGGTCAGGGGTCGAGATACTTGGAATTGCAAGACAAATCTAACGGTTTCGTACATGTGGTTTATGAAACACTTAACAAACGATTTATGCTTCCGCTGTATACACTGAATTTCATTTAATGTTTTGTAACATTTAATGATAATGAATGAAAGTTTTTATTTAAATATATACTATAGTTCAATGTGATTGGTGGCTTGGATCCTGGTACGTTACACGTCCCGCGGTGTTTCCGCATGTGGTATTTTAGGCACGAGGTACCAACTCCTGTTACCTCTGATTTTAATCTATACCTGATTTATGACAAGTTGTACACAACACCCTTGGCTCACGTCTAGGCATGAGCATTGTTTATCACCGTAGGCAAACGGTCAGAGTAAATGAACCATCCTGACACGTAGACATGCCGTGAGCACGTGTATGATTGACTTTAGTAAAGGTTGGATGGACACCTACCCTTGGGCTGAGTTCTACTGCAGCGGTTGCCATTCTAGTATTCAGATAGCTCTGTTTGAGGCATTGCAGGAACGATAATGCCAATCACCTGGTTGGATTAATATGGATGGTAACCAAATCACAGGTCCAACATTTGTACTCGAACCTCATGGGAAGATTGTCCAGATCGGAAAATATGGAAAATATGGAAAAATATGGAAAATATGGATTTTTGACGCAAATGATACGAGTCGGGACATACACAAAATTGATAAAAACCATGATGAATGGTAAATATGGGTAAATGGTAAGTTAGTCGGGTGCCGATAAATATAAGTAAAAGTTATAAGATACCCTACGGTGTAAGCCGAAATGGGTTAAATAACGAGATGGTATATATATATATATACCATTCTAAATTAAAATGCAAAATGTTTTGTCGTTTAGACCAAACGGGTCAAAGGGTGACTTTTAGTGCCAGTTGATAAATGACTACTAATAAGTACGTGTCAAGTCTTATGCTTACAGGATAATAATGGTTTATGGATTAAAGCGCTACGAATTAGCATATTATAGAGGCAAGGTATCGATACGGGTCAATAAGTTGACCCGAGCCAGGTATGTGTAATTATGGTTGTGGATAACGGACTTCTTGGCCAAATATGCAGCAAAAGCCCTTCATTGTAAATGAGGGGCTAATGTTGACTAAAACGCCCTTGAAGGGTAAATTAGGCAAACAACCACAACCCATAGGGGTTGTTTAGGAACTTGCATTAAGATTATGGAATCATTAAATATGAATAAAAGTTATAGGAATATACATTTGTGGGTCAAATGCACAAAAATGGTCATTTGCGTAAAATGACCAACCGATGGGTAAATGTGGGATAATAGGTTAGTTATGCTAAATCCACCATAAAAATAGTTGTGGTGGAACATAAACATATATTTAGATGTGGCATTACGAAGTATTGAAAAGAAAGGAGCTAGTTTTGGACCAAAATGCATAAAAGATCTCCTAAACGGGTCAAAATGAATTACGCGCGTAACTTGGGTGTTTGCCGTGTAATTCACAAAACTTATGAATCCAAGATAGATATTTTGAGCTAAATACCTTGGTCTATGAATTATGATTAACTAGAAACAAGTTTGGAGGTCCTAAATACCAACGGGTCAAAATGTGGATTTTTAATAATAAGCCGAATGCATAAAAATTCAGGATTTTATTAGTTTGAATGTTGGATTTAAACTCCATGAGATGGAGAATCAAATTTCGATCATGTAGGAAGAAACGGGAGATCAAACGGATATGCGGATTGAAACATACGAAAGTTTTCGTGTCAAAAACGGCAAAAATTGGAAGGGGCTGATACAGGGGCCACCGTAACTTACGGTGCCCACCGTAAGTTACGATGGGGCTGAAATCATTACGCCAGCTGCCTACTGAGTTACGGTGGGGGCATTTTAAATCAGGAGCTACCGTAACTTACGGTGCCCACCGTAAGTTACGGTGGAGGCCGGATTCGAATCCTTGTTTCTAGGATCAAGGGATTAATATTGGGATTTCCTGATTTTTTTCTTTAATTCAATTATTCGACTCCATTTTCCTTGTGATACCAGTTATTTAATTATCAAAACTAACTTTTAAGTTGGTTTTGAACACAGGTGAATGTCGAGAGCCCCGGATGAAGATCAAGCGTCGAGTAAGAACCGAACACGCGTTAAATGAAGCTTCCGCAAGTTGTTTCGTCGTTATTCTAAAACGATGAATTAAACTACATTATGTTGTTTTGCTTTCAAGTTTAGAAAAGTTTTAATAAACCCGTATTTGAGCATGAATGTTTAAATATAAATACTCAGTAATTTGTGATTATTTACTGAAATCGCTAAATAAAATTATGGTTGTTACAAGTTGGTAATCAGAGCTCAAGGTTGTTGAAAAATGTGTTCGGTTCGAGGCTTGATCGCAAATCCGGTAAGTGCATGAATGTTAATGGTTTAGAGTATTAAAGTGTTGTAAACAACACATAGGGTTACCGTGTAATACACGTTACCCCAATCAAATGATAGATATAGCTAACAAAATTTCGTGCATTGACACATATGGTAGAAAAGGCTTGTATTATGATACGGGCGTTTAGTAAAGTTGATATGGCTAACTTTTGTGAATGTTTTAATTGAAGGACACTTGCATTTAAAGATGAGAAGGGTTAAACAAATTACAGATATGATAGAGGAACGGTCTGAAGTATAACAAGAGGAGCATGCTCACCAAGGACTAAATCGCGTAACGACCATGAACAAGGTTAATGGCGAGGAACGCCCGTCGGGGCAAGCATTACCAGGTGTGCGCTTTTAGATATAATCGCACAAATAGCAATATGCAACAAACATGTAGAGAATGATTGTTGCATATGTAAATTAGAAACTTGGAAAACCTGAATAGAATACCAATCCAGGATATTATTTCCAAGAAAACCTAAATAGATGCGTTACTTAAATAGGGCGTAATGTGAAAACTATAAAAGGGTCGTGTGTGTCATGTGTTAATCGCTTACTCTGGCCAAGTAAGTAGTGGCATATGATACCATGAGCTTCTTATAGCGGACACATTTACATCTGATGTAGTAAGGACGGGGTGAATGGGACAAATTAAAAGTACCCAAATGAATCAAAAGAGTAAAATACTTGATAATAATGTAAGCGCACAGCCGGGTGACGGAAGCGTATTACATTAGTGTAACACCCGGCTCTTTTGTACTTTCCATTTATAGAAAGTTTTGTTCGTATTTCTATTTTTGGAAACTTTGTGTTCTTGTAATCGTTCCTTCCTTGTAATCATTGTAAAACCGAGACTTGGATCATTAATGAAACTCGTATTTTGTTACAAATATGTTATACACACTTTATATATGCTCGTATGTTCGATATTGCGAATCAATTGATGTTAAATCATTATTCTTGGAAACTATGTGCTAAACTTGTAATTACACTAAACTTATGCATGAAACGTGTTTTGAACGTGAACGACACTTGAATACGATACTTATACACTCAATTATACTTGTGTTATGATCGCCATGCTTGATTATATCTTAAACTATGCTTATATGTCAAAACAAGTCCCTAAACTTTCAAGAATGCACCTAAAAGCATCAAACATAAACTTCAGGGACTAAAGTGCAACAAAATGAAACTCATCAGAAGTGAGGCGCCGCGTGACGCCAAGCCTCCTCGCGTCACGCGAGGCCCTTGTTTCGACAGATTGTGTTTTCTCAGCTGATTATGCACGAAATCCCAAGTTCTAGTCTCACCCAATCCCCTTTAATCCACCTCTAATCACCTCCAATCAACTCTAAACTCTTCCACTATAAATACACACCCTCTCTAACCCTTTTTACACTTTCACAACTCATTACACTTCACAAATTTACTCTAAATCTGCAGCAAATCTGAGTTCTTGGACAGATTCATACACTTCTACGAAAGTGAGTGTAACTTGCTTGTTTTCACTCCAAATCACTTGATTCTTTCTTCTATTGCTTTGTTATGTCCTTGGGTTTGATTCCTTGGTTTTTCCTTGGAGAAATCAGGCTTGGAATTGCCCTAAAAAGGACCTAAACTTTCTGTTTTGTTACATACTCTTTCAAACTTGTTTAAACTTCATCCAACTTGGGTCTAACACATCTCACACCAATGTCCTAATGCTTACAACCTCTCTTATGGTTGGTTAAGCTTAAAAACATGGTTGAGACACTTAAATCAGAGGATTAAACCTCATAAACTTTCTGTTTTGTTAGGGTGTTTTGACCCACAAGTCATGTTCGAGCTAGTTCTTGATGTAGAGTGATTATGGAACAACTTGGGTTGTTCCAAACATACAATCCTCACATGATTTGATGATTTCTCTTAGTTAGATTGTTTATATTATACTAATCCTAGTTCGTGACCCTCCTTGGTTGTTTTTACATCAAGAGAAGTGGTGAACATTCAAGGGGTTCCTAAACGGAAGCTATTTCTTCCTACCCCATACATGACATCCATGAATAACTTGAGGTGCCTAAATGAAGATCTTAAATCTTCTACCTCCTACTTGAATTATCGAACTTAATAATATGTAATACTTAACCTAAATATAAATATGCACTCATTCGAACCTTTAATATTGTGTTTATATGTTAAAGTAGTAGGATACCATCTAAGACTTAACACTCCAAGTATGATTCTAATGGGCATACTACCCATGAAATACAATATAACCCTAGTGGTTACGTAGTGTCATATAAGAGTATAAGTTAAAGATGATTATTTTGATATCATACTTTATGTTATGTTAAACTCCAAATTATAATCTTCCGTTGAACGCCAAACTCACACACCTACGTTTCCTCGTGTAGAAGGACTAGGTGCTCCAACTTAATCTACTCCAACAATTCGCTCGCGGGAATTCCAAGTAGGAAAGCTTGCAACCACCGTGAGTATACTCGATCCCTTTTTCCCGTTATACTTTGGGATGCAACATGTATAATTATGCAAACAACTTTTGAACTAAACATACTCAATCTTTGAACGAATGCATGAACTAATGTGACTTACTTGCTATTCTTGTATGCTCTATGAACGATTTGGAACGTTATATGCTCATTGACTTGTTCGCCCACCTTAACAATTATAGCGCTATAGGATTAACGCCCTGCCTGCTGTTCTATTTGGGTATTGTTAAGTTACCACCCCGCTGAACGATTGGGATTAGGCTATTTTATGCGTTGTGTTCTAGGGTTTGATCATATTGTACGCCAAAATTGCATACTAGTAATCACATATTATGGATCATGTAGGATTTGAGTTTTTATTCTATTATGCTATGTAAACAAACTTGTATACTCGCTCATTGCCTTTGCATTGAAACCCTATTTTAATACATGTTGCAGGTTGATTATTGAAGTATGGATGAATGACGAAACAAGTTTAGGGTGGACTAGATACACACCTTAAATCTATTTATCTTTTGTTGATTTGAATTCGAACAATGTTGTATTTCCATTTTACATGTTGTATGACAATTTAGTTCTTGCAATGAAATTTGGATTTTATTAAATATTGTCACATAGTGTTATGATGTTTTGAGCAATTTGTTCGTCTCATCCCGATGTTTCCGCCATCGGTTGGGGTGTGACAGATTGGTATCAGAGCCATAACTATAGGGAATTAGGAAAATTGCCATGCTTTTGCCCTAATCTATAGTTTTAGGAATTTTGCCTCTTATGTGTTGTTTAAAACTTTTGTACTCTACCATGCATGCTTCCTAGCTACCCTTCTTGTTGATTAAATTTATATGCCTTTCCTAAGGTTAACATGAATACACTTTGTTTATTTGTATACTCTTGTAACACAAACGAGACTACTTTACCAAAATAGGCGTGAAACCCACAATTTGGTAAACGACCCTCATTCTACCTTAAACTATTTCTTTTTGCACGAAATTACACCATTAAGCTAGGAGTGGAATCCACAACTTAATGGTAATTTCCATTTCAACTCTAGTGGACCCTTGTCATAGTGTCGAAATTTTATTTTGACCCGACAAGTACCAACCACATTTAGGGTACGAAATCGTCAAGCTAGGGGTGAAACCCGCATCTCGTCGATTAAGTCCCAATCCTCGATTTTCAATCTCGCCAAAGTCCCGATTGTTTCAATCAATTAGAGATGTGTAGTAACCGGAAGGGTAAGATACCGTTAATCGCTTCTCGACGAGAGTATCTTACCTATAGGCCAAAGCACGTTTTCTCTAATTCGAAAGAACTTTCGACCCACTTTGGAATAGTCGACGTTTCTCTACCCGAAACAATCCAATGTTTTATTGAGCCTCTCTTTTATGTATCTCAATTTATATGTGATTTTATACTTGAACGATCGTTCATTTTGGAATTTCGTTTTAAATCATTTCGCACGTTATCGCAATCACAAACAACAATAATCCCTCGTGAACAAACTAAATTTACAATGCTTTCATTTATCCATGTTATGCTATGTTGGACTCATGACTATGCTATATGTGACATCTAAACTCTTTATGTTATGTGAATGAATTTGAAACTTTTATGCTATATGACACTTTATATTATGTGAACCAACTTATGCAAACGATTATTTTTTTCTTAAACAAACATTATGATCAAGTCTCACCCATTCGTTCTTTTGAATCTTAGATGTCTTCTCGTCACTCCAACTCGTCTAAGAAGTCTAAGTCCCGTGCTACGAAGAAGATGATGGCTTTCATGGCCGATCAATTTGCGCGCGTCGTCCCAAAAGTCATTTCCGAGATTCGAGCTTCTGAAACTCCGAACTCCTCCGTCGACTCGAAGGTCGAAATACGCAAGCCCGCTTCGTTCAGCTTCAAGCACTTTTCATCGTGCAATCCTAAGCCATTCACCGGCAATGATGGGGTGACCGCTATGCTCGAATGGTTTGATAGCATGGAGGTCACGTTCATCAATAGTGATTGCCCCAAAGAGCTCAGAACGCGTAGTGCGACTGGGGTATTCCAAGCCCGAGCTCTCGAATGGTGGACGAACGAAAGGAACATTCGTTCGAACGAACTGGCATATGCGTTGGAGTGGGAAGAAGTCAAGGCCCTAATGATGGATGAGTTTTGCCCTCCGCACGAGCAACTAAAGCTAGAGGAAGAATTTTGGGCGTTAAAGCAAGTGGGAGATGAAAACCTAGCCTACACCACCCGTTTCAAACAACTTAGCTTCATAGTTCCTCACCTTGTTATGACCACCGACCGCAAGATACGGAAGTATATCAATGGGTTACCCTCTGCTATGCGCGACACGATCGAGGCTGCCAAACTCGACCATATCGAAGCTGTTTATCGTTTGGCCGCTTCCCTGAACAACAATCGTGTACGCGATAAACAAGCCGCAAACCCCGCTTCTTTCAAGCCAGCCAACCAAATCACCCAACAGTTGAGTGGCAATAGGGGGAAGAAGCGAAAGCAATCGAACCATGTATGCAATGCGATTGTGCCACCCGTTAACCCAAACCCTGTTGCTCCTGATAACACCCAAAGGTCGTACACTGGGATTCACCCCAAGTGTGCCACATGTAACCGCCACCATCCCGCCAATGCCAGGTGTCGTCTTTGTGGCAATTGTAACCGTTATGGACATGACACCGCCTTTTGTCGCTACCAACAACAACAAGCCCCACCAGCTCAGCAAGCGCAACAAGCTCCACCAGCTCAGCAAGCGCAACAAGCTCTGCCCCCTCCTCAAAACGCAAGACCCGCTAGAGCTTATTTCAAATGTGGGGACGCCAATCATCTTCGTCCTCAATGCCCACTATGGAATCAAGAGCAACTACAACCTCCTCGTGGACGCTGTTTCAATCTGAACGCGAACCAAGCGCGCAACGACAATAATGTCGTTAACGGTACGTTTCTTGTTAACCATCTTTATGCTTCGATACTATTTGATACTGGTGCGGACAAAAGCTTTGTGTCCTTAGAATTCGAATCATTGTTAAATTGCACACGCTCTAAACTACCTAAGTCGTTTTCCGTTGAAGTCGCGAATGGCAAGTCCATCTTAGTCGATTCCGTTCTTCGTGATTGTCGTCTTACTCTCAACGAACACGTCTTCCCTATCGATCTCATACCCACGCAACTGGGTAGTTTCGACGTCATCATAGGCATGGATTGACTTCAAAAGAACCATGCTGAAATCGCTTGTCACGAGAAATACGTCCGTTTACCCCTTCCTTCTGGTGATGTTTTACACGTCTATGGAGACCGGCCTTCAAAGGGACTGAAGTTGATGTCCTGCACACAAGCGAACAAATACTTACGCAAACAGTACTTTGCCTTTTTAGCCCACGTTGTGGAAGAAAAGGGCAAGGGAAAGAGTTTAAGTGATGTTCCAGTGGTGCGCGACTTCCCTGACGTCTTTCCTGAAGATTTACCTGGTCCTCCTCCACCTCGATCCGTTGACTTTCGTATTGACCTCGTACCTGGTGCGACTCCTGTTGCCAAAGCTCCTTATCGTCTTGTACCTTCTGAGATGCAAGAATTATCTACGCAACTTCAAGAACTCCTCGATAAAGGCTTCATTCGTCCAAGTACCTCACCTTGGGGTGCACCTGTGCTCTTCGTTAAAAAGAAAGACGGCTCTTTCCGTATGTGTATCGATTATCGCGAACTCAACAAACTCACTGTCAAAAATCGTTACCCTCTTCCGCGTATCGACGATCTCTTTGACCAACTTCAAGGCGCTACTTGTTTCTCCAAAATCGATCTTCGTTCTGGTTATCACCAACTTCGGGTCCTCGAAGAGGACGTACCCAAAACCGCTTTTCGCACTCGCTATGGACATTACGAGTTCGTGGTTATGCCTTTTGGTTTGACCAACGCACCCGCTGTGTTCATGGATCTAATGAATCGTGTTCGTAAGCCCTATTTGGATCGTTTCGTGATCGTCTTCATTGATGATATCCTCATTTATTCTAAATCTCGAGCCGATCATGAACGTCATCATCGTCTTATACTCGAGCTCTTACGTGTTGAACGCTTATACGCTAAGTTCTCTAAATGCGAGTTTTGGATTAAAGAAGTCCAATTCCTTGGACACGTTGTTAGTGAAAAAGGAATCCACGTCGACCCTGCAAAGATCGAGGCTGTAAAGAATTGGACCGCGCCTAAATCTCCTTCCAAAATCCGTTCCTTCTTAGGATTGGCGGGTTATTACCGTCGATTCATCTCGAATTTTTCAAAAATCGTCGTTCCTCTCACTTCATTGACCCAAAAGGAGAAACCTTTTGCTTGGGGTCCTGAGCAAGAGGAATCCTTTCGGACTCTCAAGGACTTGCTTTGCAACGCTCCTATTCTTACTCTTCCGGACGGAAATGATGATTTCGTAGTGTATTGCGATGCATCGAACCGTGGTCTTGGTTGCGTCCTCATGCAACGAGGCAAGGTCATCGCTTATGCATCTCGTCAACTCAAGATACATGAGAAAAACTATACTACCCACGACCTTGAACTTGGCGCAGTTGTCTTTGCGTTGAAGATTTGGCGACACTACCTTTATGGTACTAAGTGTGAGGTTTTCACTGACCACAAGAGCCTTCAACATATCTTCGACCAAAAGGAACTGAACATGCGTCAACGTCGTTGGGTGGAACTGTTAAACGACTACGACTGCAAAATCAAATACCATCCAGGTAAAGCGAATGTAGTAGCTGACGCCCTTAGTCGCAAAACACATATGAAGGGTATTCGTTGTCTCCAACTTGTGAACGATCTTCCACGCCGCATTCGCGAAGCTCAGTACGCCTCTATTAACGAAGGTAACTTCCATATTGAGATACGAGGCGCTAAAGAACACGATCTCGTCTCCAAGGCCGATGGTATCCTATACCTCGACAATCGTGCCTGGGTCCCTGATCGCGAAGAACTTTGAGACTTCATCATGAACGAGGCACACAAATCCAAGTACTCAATTCATCCTGGTGCCGACAAGATGTATCATAATCTACGTACATCCTATTGGTGGTCTGGTATGAAGAAAGACATTGCCGTTTACGTCTCTAAGTGTCTTACGTGTTCAAAAGTCAAAGCCGAACATCAACGATATTCTGGCCTACCCGAACAACCTGAAATCCCCGTTTGGAAATGGGATAGCATTGCAATGGACTTCATAACTAAACTCCCTCGAACATCTTCTGGTCACGATAGCATTTGGGTGATCATCGATCGTTTGACCAAGTCCGCTCAATTCATTCCTATTCGCGAAGATTTCAAGGTTGAACGACTTGCTCGCATCTATACCGATGAAGTCATACGACATCATGGTATTCCTCTCGACATCATTTCTGATCGCGATGGTCGATTTACTTCGCGTCTCTGGCAAACCTTTCAGTCCGCTATGGGTACTCATTTGAATCTCAGTACGGCTTTTCATCCTCAAACGGATGGGCAAACTGAACGTACTATCCAAACCCTAGAGGACATGCTCCGTTCTTGTGTCATCGACTTTGGTGGTAGTTGGGATGTGCATTTACCTTTGATCGAGTTCTCGTACAACAATAGCTACCACTCCAGTATTAAAATGGCCCCATTCGAGGCAATGTATGGTCGCAAATGCCGATCTCCTTTAAACTGGCACGAGATTGGTGACAAACACTTTACTGGCCCTGAAATCATACAAGAAGCAACGGATAAGATTCACCAAATCCGTGATAATTTACTCAAGGCCCAAAATCGTCAAAAGGTCTATGCTGTGACACCTGTGTCACTTCAACCATCAAACAAATACCAAACCAATGAAATATTGTATTTCATACTTTGGACTTGTATAAATATGTGTATCTTTTGCACATATCAACTCTTGTTCGATTTCAAACTCTAAATCGCTTTCTGGAAGGTTATACGCGCACTGATGCGTAAATATAACCAGTTTAATGCAACGAACACTCTGGAATAGTGAAATAGGCTTAACATACCTTAAATAACCTTTACATAACTTACATATAAGTTTTGGAAGGTTGGTGTGGTGAAATCAAAGTTAAATCGCTTACAGGGACTAAAGTTGACAAACTGCGAAAGTATGCCAATTTGAACTGTATCAGACATTCCGGAACATGACCATAAGTTAAACACACCTTAAATATCCTTTACATAGCTTAGAAATAGGCTTTAAGGGGTTCGGTGTGCTAAAATAAACTTTTGGGTCATTCAGGGACTAAAAGTGTCAAAAAGTGCACAAGTTTGCATTTTTGCGCATAACTTACGTTCTGAATACATCCGGACTTCCAAAAATTTATGTAAGAACTAAAATATTTTATTTTAGGGTTCGGCATAAGAAAAATCCACTCGTTTCGTCATTTGGATCGTTTTTCGCGCTTATGCGCATTCCGTCGTAATTAAGCGAACATCGCGTTCGTACGGCCAAACGAACCGACATCTGAGATATTTTGGAGCATGTTTTAAGTTCCCTATAGTTTAACTTCATTTTAGAGCCTTGAAATGAGGTTAACGGGGTTCAAACGCATCGAAAAAGGCCTTAAAACACAACAGGGACCAAAACTGTCAATTTTGAAACATTTCTGAAACAGAGGGGTGCTAGCGTAGCGCGACTGCCTAATGCCTTGGCAGTAGCGCTACGTGACTGCCTAACCAGACCAGATTAAGTGTATTTAACATCAGATTGCAGCTGTTTAATCCTCACCCACACATTCTCAATTGTCTAGTCAGCTGATAAGAACCCATTTTTAGTCACCACAACTTTGCAACACTTGTACGGATGCGATTAAAGCACGGTTTCCATGAAACGATCCTAACGGTGGACCTTTTACTATAAATACCCCACCCCCCATGCTTCAAAATCACAAGAACTTTGATTTGAGAAACTCTAAGTTGAAACTATTGTTTCATACCTGAGATTTTTGAATCGAGGTTAGCATTCGGGGACCCTTCGTAAGTATTATTTCGTTCTTTTCCTTATTTTATTGCTTTTCGAGTCAGAAAGTCAAACTTTGTTTGACTTTCAGCGTTGACCAGTAATGGTCAATGCGAAGTTCGTTTGAACTTCGCAACGTGAGTGTAATCACGTTGGTTATAGTCCCTTGGGACTATGCCTACTGATTACCACGTTGTCTAGGGTCGTAGGGTAAGCGATCTAACAAATCGCTTATGCCTCGAACCCGACCCATTTGGTCGATCATTAGGATCCGACCAAACACATTAGGTGACCATAGTAGGTAGGGAATAACCTTCCGAGGTTATACCCTATGGTCACATCGTTTGAATAGTTGTATGATAGGTAGTTTATATGCCTTAGGTAAATTACCAGAATACCCTTTTCATGTATAATTGGTAATTAAGCATATGTAACCTAAATCTTTGTCACATAACTGATTATGTAACATGTTTAGGCATATAACACTTGTCATAGGGCTAGTTAGGCGGTCCGAACGCGTTTCACGCGCACGACGCATTAAAGTAGCATAAGCTTCCTAAACGGGTTGTAATGGGTCGTAAACAATTATGTTAGGTTTCATTTAGTATGTAGGCTTTGTTAAACCAAATGACACGAGTCTCTACACTCGTTTGGTTTACAAACCCTCATGCTACCCAATCTTCCGATTTAGGTCCGGTTTATTAACATAGTTACCTATATTAGGTGCCGTTTGATTCCGTGATCTCTAGCATTGCTTGGTGGTTATCTTAGGACTACTGAACAATCTCAAGTGAGTACATAGACCCCTCTTTTACTGTTTTCCAAACTGTTTTGGGGTGAAACACATGTGCATACTTGTTACTTTCATGCTTTCCTGTTTTCACATCATATACTGGCTATGTTTATTAGTACATTTATAGTACATGATTTCATTACATTTTATGCTAGGTGTGCATTACTTAGTACATCGTTTTACATTACATTTCATGCTAGGTGTGCCCATTGTGTGCATTACTTAGTACATCGTTTTACATTACATTACATGCTACGTATGTCTATTGTTGTATACGTAGTACAGGTCACATGCTACGTATGTCTATTGTTGTATACGTAGTACAGGTCATATGCTACGTATGTCTATTGTTGCATACTTAGTACAGGTCACATGCTACATATGTCTATTGTTATATACGTGGTACAGGTCACGAGCTACGTATGTCTATTGTTGTATACTTAGTACAGGTCACATGCTACGTATGTCTATTGTTGCATATATAGTACAGGTCACATGCTACGTATGTCTATTGTTGCATACTTAGTGCATTTGTTATTCATCACATGATTACATTTTGGATACATATTACATGATTTACATTAGACATGAACATTTTACATCTTGATGGTTTGGTTTGATTAAGTGATTAAGTAACGATGCGTGTGTAATATGATACAAGCATGGTGGATACGCCGCTGGTACTTCCTATATATAAGTGTTTGTATGGTATTACATATCGTAGCGTTATTTGAATCATTTCAGTTTGAGACATAGAACATTTTATACAAATAACATACTTTTCACAAAACATAGATCTACAAACAACTTATCTTATACAAACTCATCTTACATGGTTATTCATTTAACCATACATTATTCACTTTTTATACATATCAACTGAACTCATTGTTTTTCAAATGATTTACAAGACAAAGCAAATTACAAGGTTCATGACTAAACATTTTCACAAAACATAAGTCATGAAACCTATTTTCACAAAACCTATGTATCTCACAGGCATTTTTATGCTGACGTACCTATTTTCACATGTGTTTTTCAGGAGCTGTTGCATAAGATGATCAAGATACACATAGGCAGACTTGGGCTTTAGTGACAATAAAAGATGCAAGACTAGTTAATTATGTTGTATTTCCTTGTTTGTTAAGACATTGTAACACTTCTAATCAATAAAACGAAACTTCAATTGCCATGGATTTGAAACAATTAATTCTGTTACAACACTCCCCGACATTTCCGCCACGTTTTGTATGTTCTACGTGGTCGGGGTGTGACAGAAAAGATGGTATCAGAGCCAATGGTTATAGGGAATTAGGTTATTAGTAATGCTTTGACCTAGTCTATAACCTTCTTAGGACCCTAACGCGAGTTTACTTGCGTTTAGTCATAAAACAATACCGTCACCTATCCTTAGGCGACTACCACAACAAGAACATAAATTTCAAAACCGCTTTGAAAACTAATCATCTGTTCTAGGATGATTGATTACTAGGTTTTGAACCCTCTATTGTAAGGTTTTGAACCCTCTGTTATATGGTTTTGAACCCTCTATTGTAAGGTTTTGAACCCTCTGTTATATGGTTTTGAACCGCTATGAGTTTTCAAAATCTCGTCAAGGTTTTGGGTTTTAAATAATGTGAACACGTGCAAACTGGAAGGGTGAATGCCTGTATTCTGGGATTTCTGTCTAGGCAAGCACTTCGTATACATCTCATCAGACGCGAGACCAGTTGTGCTTACCTGGGAATTCTTGGGATGAGTGTTTCACTTATAGGCGAGCATGTCTTCGCGATACATTATTTTTGACCTATTTACTTTGATTAATCACCGAGGTCGTTTGTTGCTTTGTAGTAACAAACAAATGACCACTATCCTTGCTTTCATCAGATTTGTTTCATCTCATTCTTTTGGTCTAATTCTCTCACTCATTTCCTTTCATGTTTCCTCTTTTAGAATGCCTCCTCGACGCGAAAGCCAGATAGCGACTGCCGAACTGGCAGAAATCATCGCGCAGCAAATGGCTGCTGCCTTCCCAAATCTTTATGCTCAAATGATGCAAGCCATCAACAACAACAATGCTCCATGCAACTTCAAGAGTTTCAACTCGGCTAAACCGCTCAAGTTTAGTGGTTCTGAGGGAGCAATTGGGCTTCTTCAATGGTTCGAGAGCATTGAGAATACGTTCCGTCACGTTCAGTGTCCTGAAAATCGCAAGGTCGAGTTTTCTTCAAGTGTGTTTCAGAAGAGGGCTCTTACATGGTGGAACGGGATTATGAGAGACCGGGGTGCTGAAATTGCACTAGCACAGACTTGGGCCGAGCTTAGAGCTCTTATGATGAGGGAGTTCTGTCCTCGTCATGAACTGCGAGCTTTGGAAAGGGAGTTTGATGATTTGAAGCAAGACAGTGGTGAACATCGAGCCTATACTGACCGTTTTGAAGAATTGAGCCTGTTGTGTCCTGCTATGGTTACTCCTGTGGATAAGGCGATCGAGAAATATACTGATGGTCTTCCTGACCTAGTTCAGGATATTGTTACTGGCAGCAACCCTACTACTGTCAGACAAGCCATTGAATTGTCTGCTACTCTAACTGAATCCCACATCAGAAAGAAAAAGCTTTTTCGGAAAGGCGACAAGAAACCAGAAGCTAATGTTCAGGAGGAAACCAAGGAAAGCAAAACCGAACCTTCTAAGAAACGTAAGGCTTCGCAGAATTTTGCGATTGCTGCTCAACCCAACCAAAACACCCGCAACCAACCAACTCAACCTCCTGCAAGGAAACCTTATGCCGGTACTGCACCGATATGCGACAAATGTAATGCACACCACTTAGCTCACCTACAGTGTCGTTTGTGTGCATCATGTGGGCGACTCGGTCACCTGGCAAATGCTTGTCGTTTTACCCCGAACCAAGCTGGTCCAAACCAACCTCAAGTAAATCCTGCTCAAGCTCGTCTTCCACGAGGTCCTTGCTTCAACTGTGGCGAGATGGGCCATTTCCGAAGAAATTGCCCAAAGATTGCTAATGCGAATCCAGTGCAGGGATGAGCATCGGACCAACTAGAAGACAATGTTGTTTAGAAATAATCAAGCCTTATGTATTATTTTCTTTTGTTGTCAAGGTCCATGAAACAGTTGTTGTTGTGGTTGTTTATAAATAAATCTTTTTATTCTACATTGCAATGTACAAATATGATGGCATGTACAAGCAACGTATCCCCTACAATACCGACAATCAAGGAATCGTATTCCTTGAAGAACAGACTACCCCGTAATTTCTTTCATTTTATTATCTCTTGCGTTTTCCACGGAAATCCAAAGTACCCGTTTCTTCCAAGGAAACGAAGTACAAGGCGCAAGTTACAACTCTGTACGAATACCCAACATACCACTATAAATTCTTAATAGGGTACCTAAGGGTATTTCCGTATCTTCAAATTTTTGTGTTCCTTAATTCGAATATTGCGTTTTCTTGAAAACGAAATCGAATTTTTGGAAGATCTTTCTATCTTCATAGTTAGATTCTTGTTAATGTTTAAAGTGCCGAATGAAATCCATGAAATGGATTCCTTGTGTGCTTTAAATGCTTGTACATAATTAACAAAACAAAACTTACAAATTAAAGATCTAGATAAACAATTTTGTGGCAATATGACTATGTGTTTATGCATCTTGTATTTCCTTTTAAGCATTTTGTGTTTTTGTATACTCTGGATATTCGCTATCCAAATCCTCATAGAATCTTTCTTATCTTCATATGAAGGATTCATAGTAGGATATTCAAAAAGGTACTATCTTAAATCCTTAATGGACTTCTACGTTGTAGTTAAATCCCTTGGATTATAAAGTACTATTCCAAAGTTTAAGGACAACATGTGTTGATAAAGTTAAATACATCCTACGTCGATGTAGTTAAATATTCCCCGTGGGTAGTTTAGTTAAAGAGATCCTACGTCGATCTAAGTTAAATAGATTGGTCCGACAATCTAGTTAAATACATCCTACGTCGATGTAGTTAAATATTCCCCGTGGGTAGTTTAGTTAAAAAGATCCTACGTCGATCTAAGTTAAATAGATTGGTCCGACAATCTAGTTAAATACATCCTACGTCGATGTAGTTAAATATTCCCCGTGGGTAGTTTAGTTAAAGAGATCCTACGTCGATCTAAGTTAAATAGATTGGTTCGACAATCTAGTTAAATATACCATGTGTTTATGTAGTTAATTAGGCCCTCGGGTGGTCTAAATCAAGAGATTGTTCGTGAATCAAATCCTTTGGTGACCTAGTTAAAGAGACTCTATTGCAGTCAAGTAAATTCACCACAAGATTATTCGTTTGATTTTTCCCCATACGCATTATGAAATGAACTGTGCGGACTGTGCAAGGAACTACGTAATTATGGAGGCCTACATAATTATGGAATTCAGTGCATAGAAACCACAGAAAGTTTTGTCATGTGTTAAGACCAACAGTGGCAAGAGTAATGATACGGGAGAAGTATTGAACTTCGACCAATGTCATTTATTCTCACACTCCCCAATTCTGATCTCAATCACACACACAGTTTCCTATGATAAGTCTTCATAAGAAACATTCTTCTGTCCGTAGTTCAAAACTCCATGTTTTGTTACTACAAGGACTTCACTTTGAGGGTTGAAATTGTCGCTAAGAATCCTAACATGGCCCAGAGTTTTACTTAAGGGTTTAATGGATCTATTAGAAGGCGAAACCGTCACAGCTGTCTTCACAAGTTTCCTCTAGAAATTAATTTCGGGACGAAATTTCCTAAAGTAGGGGAGACTGTGACACCTGTGTCACTTCAACCATCAAACAAATACCAAACCAATGAAATATTGTATTTCATACTTTGGACTTGTATAAATATGTGTATCTTTTGCACATATCAACTCTTGTTCGATTTCAAACTCTAAATCGCTTTCTGGAAGGTTATACGCGCACTGATGCGTAAATATAACCAGTTTAATGCAACGAACACTCCGGAATAGTGAAATAGGCTTAACATACCTTAAATAACCTTTACATAACTTACATATAAGTTTTGGAAGGTTGGTGTGGTGAAATCAAAGTTAAATCGCTTACAGGGACTAAAGTTGACAAACTGCGAAAGTATGCCAATTTGAACTGTATCAGACATTCCGGAACATGACCATAAGTTAAACACACCTTAAATATCCTTTACATAGCTTAGAAATAGGCTTTAAGGGGTTCGGTGTGCTAAAATAAACTTTTGGGTCATTCAGGGACTAAAAGTGTCAAAAAGTGCACAAGTTTGCATTTTTGCGCATAACTTACGTTCTGAATACATCCGGACTTCCAAAAATTTATGTAAGCACTAAAATATTTTATTTTAGGGTTCGGCATAAGAAAAATCCACTCGTTTCGTCATTTGGATCGTTTTTCGCGCTTATGCGCATTCCGTCGTAATTAAGCGAACATCGCGTTCGTACGGCCAAACGAACCGACATCTGAGATATTTTGGAGCATGTTTTAAGTTCCCTATAGTTTAACTTCATTTTAGAGCCTTGAAATGAGGTTAACGGGGTTCAAACGCATCGAAAAAGGCCTTAAAACACAACAGGGACCAAAACTGTCAATTTTGAAACATTTCTGAAACAGAGGGGTGCTAGCGTAGCGCGACTGCCTAATGCCTTGGCAGTAGCGCTACGCGACTGCCTAACCAGACCAGATTAAGTGTATTTAACATCAGATTGCAGCTGTTTAATCCTCACCCACACATTCTCAATTGTCTAGTCAGCTGATAAGAACCCATTTTTAGTCACCACAACTTTGCAACACTTGTACGGATGCGATTAAAGCACGGTTTCCATGAAACGATCCTAACGGTGGACCTTTTACTATAAATACCCCACCCCCCATGCTTCAAAATCACAAGAACTTTGATTTGAGAAACTCTAAGTTGAAACTATTGTTTCATACCTGAGATTTTTGAATCGAGGTTAGCATTCGGGGACCCTTCGTAAGTATTCTTTCGTTCTTTTCCTTATTTTATTGCTTTTCGAGTCAGAAAGTCAAACTTTGTTTGACTTTCAGCGTTGACCAGTAATGGTCAATGCGAAGTTCGTTTGAACTTCGCAACGTGAGTGTAATCACGTTGGTTATAGTCCCTTGGGACTATGCCTACTGATTACCACGTTGTCTAGGGTCGTAGGGTAAGCGATCTAACAAATCGCTTATGCCTCGAACCCGACCCATTTGGTCGATCATTAGGATCCGACCAAACACATTAGGTGACCATAGTAGGTAGGGAATAACCTTCCGAGGTTATACCCTATGGTCACATCGTTTGAATAGTTGTATGATAGGTAGTTTATATGCCTTAGGTAAATTACCAGAATACCCTTTTCATGTATAATTGGTAATTAAGCATATGTAACCTAAATCTTTGTCACATAACTGATTATGTAACATGTTTAGGCATATAACACTTGTCATAGGGCTAGTTAGGCGGTCCGAACGCGTTTCACGCGCACGACGCATTAAAGTAGCATAAGCTTCCTAAACGGGTTGTAATGGGTCGTAAACAATTATGTTAGGTTTCATTTAGTATGTAGGCTTTGTTAAACCAAATGACACGAGTCTCTACACTCGTTTGGTTTACAAACCCTCATGCTACCCAATCTTCCGATTTAGGTCCGGTTTATTAACATAGTTACCTATATTAGGTGCCGTTTGATTCCGTGATCTCTAGCATTGCTTGGTGGTTATCTTAGGACTACTGAACAATCTCAAGTGAGTACATAGACCCCTCTTTTACTGTTTTCCAAACTGTTTTGGGGTGAAACACATGTGCATACTTGTTACTTTCATGCTTTCCTGTTTTCACATCATATACTGGCTATGTTTATTAGTACATTTATAGTACATGATTTCATTACATTTTATGCTAGGTGTGCATTACTTAGTACATCGTTTTACATTACATTTCATGCTAGGTGTGCCCATTGTGTGCATTACTTAGTACATCGTTTTACATTACATTACATGCTACGTATGTCTATTGTTGTATACGTAGTACAGGTCACATGCTACGTATGTCTATTGTTGTATACGTAGTACAGGTCATATGCTACGTATGTCTATTGTTGCATACTTAGTACAGGTCACATGCTACATATGTCTATTGTTATATACGTGGTACAGGTCACGAGCTACGTATGTCTATTGTTGTATACTTAGTACAGGTCACATGCTACGTATGTCTATTGTTGCATATATAGTACAGGTCACATGCTACGTATGTCTATTGTTGCATACTTAGTGCATTTGTTATTCATCACATGATTACATTTTGGATACATATTACATGATTTACATTAGACATGAACATTTTACATCTTGATGGTTTGGTTTGATTAAGTGATTAAGTAACGATGCGTGTGTAATATGATACAAGCATGGTGGATACGCCGCTGGTACTTCCTATATATAAGTGTTTGTATGGTATTACATATCGTAGCGTTATTTGAATCATTTCAGTTTGAGACATAGAACATTTTATACAAATAACATACTTTTCACAAAACATAGATCTACAAACAACTTATCTTATACAAACTCATCTTACATGGTTATTCATTTAACCATACATTATTCACTTTTTATACATATCAACTGAACTCATTGTTTTTCAAATGATTTACAAGACAAAGCAAATTACAAGGTTCATGACTAAACATTTTCACAAAACATAAGTCATGAAACCTATTTTCACAAAACCTATGTATCTCACAGGCATTTTTATGCTGACGTACCTATTTTCACATGTGTTTTTCAGGAGCTGTTGCATAAGATGATCAAGATACACATAGGCAGACTTGGGCTTTAGTGACAATAAAAGATGCAAGACTAGTTAATTATGTTGTATTTCCTTGTTTGTTAAGACATTGTAACACTTCTAATCAATAAAACGAAACTTCAATTGCCATGGATTTGAAACAATTAATTCTGTTACAACACTCCCCGACATTTCCGCCACGTTTTGTATGTTCTACGTGGTCGGGGTGTGACAGAAAAGATGGTATCAGAGCCAATGGTTATAGGGAATTAGGTTATTAGTAATGCTTTGACCTAGTCTATAACCTTCTTAGGACCCTAACGCGAGTTTACTTGCGTTTAGTCATAAAACAATACCGTCACCTATCCTTAGGCGACTACCACAACAAGAACATAAATTTCAAAACCGCTTTGAAAACTAATCATCTGTTCTAGGATGATTGATTACTAGGTTTTGAACCCTCTATTGTAAGGTTTTGAACCCTCTGTTATATGGTTTTGAACCCTCTATTGTAAGGTTTTGAACCCTCTGTTATATGGTTTTGAACCGCTATGAGTTTTCAAAATCTCGTCAAGGTTTTGGGTTTTAAATAATGTGAACACGTGCAAACTGGAAGGGTGAATGCCTGTATTCTGGGATTTCTGTCTAGGCAAGCACTTCGTATACATCTCATCAGACGCGAGACCAGTTGTGCTTACCTGGGAATTCTTGGGATGAGTGTTTCACTTATAGGCGAGCATGTCTTCGCGATACATTATTTTTGACCTATTTACTTTGATTAATCACCGAGGTCGTTTGTTGCTTTGTAGTAACAAACAAATGACCACTATCCTTGCTTTCATCAGATTTGTTTCATCTCATTCTTTTGGTCTAATTCTCTCACTCATTTCCTTTCATGTTTCCTCTTTTAGAATGCCTCCTCGACGCGAAAGCCAGATAGCGACTGCCGAACTGGCAGAAATCATCGCGCAGCAAATGGCTGCTGCCTTCCCAAATCTTTATGCTCAAATGATGCAAGCCATCAACAACAACAATGCTCCATGCAACTTCAAGAGTTTCAACTCGGCTAAACCGCTCAAGTTTAGTGGTTCTGAGGGAGCAATTGGGCTTCTTCAATGGTTCGAGAGCATTGAGAATACGTTCCGTCACGTTCAGTGTCCTGAAAATCGCAAGGTCGAGTTTTCTTCAAGTGTGTTTCAGAAGAGGGCTCTTACATGGTGGAACGGGATTATGAGAGACCGGGGTGCTGAAATTGCACTAGCACAGACTTGGGCCGAGCTTAGAGCTCTTATGATGAGGGAGTTCTGTCCTCGTCATGAACTGCGAGCTTTGGAAAGGGAGTTTGATGATTTGAAGCAAGACAGTGGTGAACATCGAGCCTATACTGACCGTTTTGAAGAATTGAGCCTGTTGTGTCCTGCTATGGTTACTCCTGTGGATAAGGCGATCGAGAAATATACTGATGGTCTTCCTGACCTAGTTCAGGATATTGTTACTGGCAGCAACCCTACTACTGTCAGACAAGCCATTGAATTGTCTGCTACTCTAACTGAATCCCACATCAGAAAGAAAAAGCTTTTTCGGAAAGGCGACAAGAAACCAGAAGCTAATGTTCAGGAGGAAACCAAGGAAAGCAAAACCGAACCTTCTAAGAAACGTAAGGCTTCGCAGAATTTTGCGATTGCTGCTCAACCCAACCAAAACACCCGCAACCAACCAACTCAACCTCCTGCAAGGAAACCTTATGCCGGTACTGCACCGATATGCGACAAATGTAATGCACACCACTTAGCTCACCTACAGTGTCGTTTGTGTGCATCATGTGGGCGACTCGGTCACCTGGCAAATGCTTGTCGTTTTACCCCGAACCAAGCTGGTCCAAACCAACCTCAAGTAAATCCTGCTCAAGCTCGTCTTCCACGAGGTCCTTGCTTCAACTGTGGCGAGATGGGCCATTTCCGAAGAAATTGCCCAAAGATTGCTAATGCGAATCCAGTGCAGGGATGAGCATCGGACCAACTAGAAGACAATGTTGTTTAGAAATAATCAAGCCTTATGTATTATTTTCTTTTGTTGTCAAGGTCCATGAAACAGTTGTTGTTGTGGTTGTTTATAAATAAATCTTTTTATTCTACATTGCAATGTACAAATATGATGGCATGTACAAGCAACGTATCCCCTACAATACCGACAATCAAGGAATCGTATTCCTTGAAGAACAGACTACCCCGTAATTTCTTTCATTTTATTATCTCTTGCGTTTTCCACGGAAATCCAAAGTACCCGTTAGACATGAACATTTTACATCTTGATGGTTTGGTTTGATTAAGTGATTAAGTAACGATGCGTGTGTAATATGATACAAGCATGGTGGATACGCCGCTGGTACTTCCTATATATAAGTGTTTGTATGGTATTACATATCGTAGCGTTATTTGAATCATTTCAGTTTGAGACATAGAACATTTTATACAAATAACATACTTTTCACAAAACATAGATCTACAAACAACTTATCTTATACAAACTCATCTTACATGGTTATTCATTTAACCATACATTATTCACTTTTTATACATATCAACTGAACTCATTGTTTTTCAAATGATTTACAAGACAAAGCAAATTACAAGGTTCATGACTAAACATTTCACAAAACATAAGTCATGAAACCTATTTTCACAAAACCTATGTATCTCACAGGCATTTTTATGCTGACGTACCTATTTTCACATGTGTTTTTCAGGAGCTGTTGCATAAGATGATCAAGATACACATAGGCAGACTTGGGCTTTAGTGACAATAAAAGATGCAAGACTAGTTAATTATGTTGTATTTCCTTGTTTGTTAAGACATTGTAACACTTCTAATCAATAAAACGAAACTTCAATTGCCATGGATTTGAAACAATTAATTCTGTTACAACACTCCCCGACATTTCCGCCACGTTTTGTATGTTCTACGTGGTCGGGGTGTGACATATGCTGATAAGGGGCGCAAGCCGATGCAACTCAACGTTGGGGATCATGTTCTACTCAAAGTATCTCCTTGGAAAGGAGTGGTTCGTTTTGGTAAAAAGGGAAAGCTTGCCCCACGCTATGTTGGTCCTTTCAAGATACTCGAAAGGATTGGTGCGGTGGCTTATCGACTCGATTTACCTCAAGAACTCAACAACGTTCATCCAACGTTTCATGTCTCAAATCTAAAGAAGTGTCACGCTGAAGAAGGACTCCAAGTCCCTCTCGAAGATCTCCAAATAAATGACACTTTGCATTTTGTGGAGAAACCCGTCGAAATCGTGGATCAAGGAGTCAAGTTATTGAGGCGCAGTAAAATTCCTATCGTCAAGGTTCGATGGGAAGGTAAACGAGGCGCTGAATTTACTTGGGAACTCAAGAGCGAGATGAAAAAGAAGTACCCTCATCTTTTCCCTACGTCTTCCTAAATTTCGGGACGAAATTTCCTAAAGGAGGGGAGACTGTAACGCCCGGCTCTTTTGTACTTTCCATTTATAGAAAGTTTTGTTCGTATTTCTATTTTTGGAAACTTTGTGTTCTTGTAATCGTTCCTTCCTTGTAATCATTGTAAAACCGAGACTTGGATCATTAATGAAACTCGTATTTTGTTACAAATATGTTATACACACTTTATATATGCTCGTATGTTCGATATTGCGAATCAATTGATGTTAAATCATTATTCTTGGAAACTATGTGCTAAACTTGTAATTACACTAAACTTATGCACGAAACGTGTTTTGAACGTGAACGACACTTGAATACGATACTTATACACTCAATTATACTTGTGTTATGATCGCCATGCTTGATTATATCTTAAACTATGCTTATATGTCAAAACAAGTCCCTAAACTATCAAGAATGCACCTAAAAGCATCAAACATAAACTTCAGGGACTAAAGTGCAACAAAATGAAACTCATCAGAAGTGAGGCGCCGCGTGACGCCAAGCCTCCTCGCGTCACGCGAGGCACTTGTTTCGACAGATTGTGTTTTCTCAGCTGATTATGCACGAAATCCCAAGTTCTAGTCTCACCCAATCCCCTTTAATCCACCTCTAATCACCTCCAATCAACTCTAAACTCTTCCACTATAAATACACACCCTCTCTAACCCTTTTTACACTTTCACAACTCATTACACTTCACAAATTTACTCTAAATCTGCAGCAAATCTGAGTTCTTGGACAGATTCATACACTTCTACGAAAGTGAGTGTAACTTGCTTGTTTTCACTCCAAATCACTTGATTCTTTCTTCTATTGCTTTGTTATGTCCTTGGGTTTGATTCCTTGGTTTTTCCTTGGAGAAATCAGGCTTGGAATTGCCCTAAAAAAGACCTAAACTTTCTGTTTTGTTACATACTCTTTCAAACTTGTTTAAACTTCATCCAACTTGGGTCTAACACATCTCACACCAATGTCCTAATGCTTACAACCTCTCATATGGTTGGTTAAGCTTAAAAACATGGTTGAGACACTTAAATCAGAGGATTAAACCTCATAAACTTTCTGTTTTGTTAGGGTGTTTTGACCCACAAGTCATGTTCGAGCTAGTTCTTGATGTAGAGTGATTATGGAACAACTTGGGTTGTTCCAAACATACAATCCTCACATGATTTGATGATTTCTCTTAGTTAGATTGTTTATATTATACTAATCCTAGTTCGTGACCCTCCTTGGTTGTTTTTACATCAAGAGAAGTGGTGAACATTCAAGGGGTTCCTAAACGGAAGCTATTTCTTCCTACCCCATACATGACATCCATGAATAACTTGAGGTGCCTAAATGAAGATCTTAAATCTTCTACCTCCTACTTGAATTATCGAACTTAATAATATGTAATACTTAACCTAAATATAAATATGCACTCATTCGAACCTTTAATATTGTGTTTATATGTTAAAGTAGTAGGATACCATCTAAGACTTAACACTCCAAGTATGATTCTAATGGGCATACTACCCATGAAATACAATATAACCCTAGTGGTTACGTAGTGTCATATAAGAGTATAAGTTAAAGATTATTATTTTGATATCATACTTTATGTTATGTTAAACTCCAAATTATAATCTTCCGTTGAACGCCAAACTCACACACCTACGTTTCCTCGTGTAGAAGGACTAGGTGCTCCAACTTAATCTACTCCAACAATTCGCTCGCGGGAATTCCAAGTAGGAAAGCTTGCAACCACCGTGAGTATACTCGATCCCTTTTTCCCTTTATACTTTGGGATGCAACATGTATAATTATGCAAACAACTTTTGAACTAAACATACTTAATCTTTGAACGAATGCATGAACTAATGTGACTTACTTGCTATTCTTGTATGCTCTATGAACGATTTGGAACGTTATATGCTCATTGACTTGTTCGCCCACCTTAACAATTATAGCGCTATAGGATTAACGCCCCGCCTGCTGTTCTATTTGGGTATTGTTAAGTTACCACCCCGCTGAACGATTGGGATTAGGCTATTTTATGCGTTGTGTTCTAGGGTTTGATCATATTGTACGCCAAAATTGCATACTAGTAATCACATATTATGGATCATGTAGGATTTGAGTTTTTATTCTATTATGCTATGTAAACAAACTTGTATACTCGCTCATTGCCTTTGCATTGAAACCCTATTTTAATACATGTTGCAGGTTGATTATTGAAGTATGGATGAATGACGAAACAAGTTTAGGGTGGACTAGATACACACCTTAAATCTATTTATCTTTTGTTGATTTGAATTCGAACAATGTTGTATTTCCATTTTACATGTTGTATGACAATTTAGTTCTTGCAATGAAATTTGAATTTTATTAAATATTGTCACATAGTGTTATGATGTTTTGAGCAATTTGTTCGTCTCATCCCGATGTTTCCGCCATCGGTTGGGGTGTGACAATTAGGATAATGAGCCCGAGAGAAGGGGACAAAGATTAATGTAAAATAACTAAGATATACATTGGGAGAGAGTGTATTTACACTCGAACCCGGAGAATGCAAATATGACTCTTAACGGGCCGTTTTTTGTAAAACGCCAAACCTGAGGACAAAGTCGGAATATAAAAGTGAAACGAAGTCTTAATGCATACCGGAAGGATTGCAATAATAACGACTTCGGTAAAACACCCGGTTGATGGGTAAGGAGTTAAACACATGAGTAGACCGAGAAACGAGAATTCGCATGGAAAGTCAAAAGACTCGGGTTTTGAGTCATGACTAAAAGACGACAAGATGAAGTAAATAGAAATTTTGATAAATTTGCGTTCAACTATTTTAAAGTTGAACGGATCGAACAAAGAATGAAGTTTGACATTCATAAGTAATGAATTTTCACGCGACAAGTCGAACGAATTTAATAAAGGACAACGCTTGCTAAAATAAGTAAGCACGAACCGAGTAAATGGAAGTGAGAAATATTAATAAACCTATGCAAAGGATTATAGGCGTTAAAAACATTAAGATAAAAGAACCCGATTAATGGGTTGTAAAGAAGTATAATTATGAACCGGGAAACGGTGAGCGTAAAACAAACCGATGTGTAAATAATGTAAGGAGTCATAAAGTCGGAAGATTAGTCTGAAAGTAAACGAATGAATCCTTAGAACACGGTCAAAGTCAACTAAAGCTCAAAGGCAAAAAAAATAAAATAAATAAATAAATGATTCCAAATATAACAAGGGATGCCTTGGAGCTATATATGTATATATATACATTTGAATAAAGACTTGAATAAAAGATGATCTACGGGATTATCATAACCTACGAGATTATAAATGAGGCTAAGGTCTGCGAGACCAAGAAGACTTTTGGGTCACAGATAGACAGAAACGAATTGTCGGGGTTTCACCTTAAAAAGGCAAAAAGGTGAAAATTTAAAGAAATAGCCTACAAGGCTAAGTGAAAGAACCTACGGGTCAATAGTATAAGAAGAGGAAACTGGTTGTAACCTCCGGCGTGAAATAATAACGGGAGATAAAGTTCGTATAAAAGCGATGGGTTTCGCTAAGTTAACTAAATGGGTTAAAAGCGAAGAGATCGTAAAAGACCGGGTTGGCAATAAGATATACCCTAATGACGGGGAGTAAAATGACGGCGACTAATTAGTCTAGAGGGTAAAACCTTTCAAAGTCAGATTAGTGTTACGACTTATACAAGAACTTGTCGATATAAGATTAGCTTGAAGTAAGCATGTTGAAAATAAATATAACCGAGTGATCAGATGATAGCTCGGTCAAATAAAGGACCAGAATAAGAAATACAAAATGAAAGTATCGGCCGGCAAGGCCATACACATAAAAGGCGTATACGCTTTGAAACCAAAAGCACATTACCCTACTTCCCTGGTAAGAGTATTATGTGCGAGCAATGCTCAAGCGATCACCGAAGCTAAGGTTCGGATGATCTAATCTAGTGAAGTACGTGAGAAAGGTTTCGGGGACGAAACCTCTTTAAGGGGGGTAGACTTGTAACACCCCGAAAACGAGTTTGGTAATCAAACCCCGTAAATACTAAAAGAGCGGGTAAAATACCGTTAGTGGTAAAAGTAACCCGGTAAATATTAGGATTTAAATAAATAAACCTAATATTTAATAAAACGTGAATAAATGTTTCTAAGGAAATAAAGTTTATAAGAAGCCTGAGTTAACGGGACTTAAAATAAACTTAGTCATAAAATCCCCGAACCCATTAAGATAACTAGGAACAATTAACCTGGTTAATAAGAGGGAATGTTACTAGAAATAAGTAGGTTGTAGCCTACTTAATAACAAACCAAAACATGAGGGGCTAAAGGTGGGTAATTAAGAAAGTGTTTTAATGAAAACATTTATAAAAAAAAAATTTAAAAACACACACACAATGGTGTGTTCGATCGACCAGAGGGCCAGGAGGCAGCTCCCATGGAGCTCAAACCCTAATCTCAACAAATCATCAAATTGAAGCTCGATCCAAGCCCTAAATCGCTGCATGAACGCATAAAAACGATCACCGGGTCATGGGGATCATGAGGTATGTCACAAAACCTAGATTGGTTAAAGTTGAAATTCGATACAAGTAGATTACTTGCGAATAAACTGATGGATTATGATCCAAAGATGAAATTAGATGTTTATGTATGCCTAATTTCGTTAGATATGATGAGATTATGAAATACTTGATGTAGGTTACTTCTAAATGATGAACAAGTAGATTATCAAGTGGGTTTTGATGATATGATAAAGCTAATGAGATAATCATGTTTGAAACCATCATGGATGGTAGTATTAGGAATGATACTTGAACAAATTATGAGTTTAGGTATATGTTCATAGTTGCCATGAAATGGGTTAATTATGTTATGATGAAATTGATGATATAACTATGCTTAGAATCAACATGCATGATAACAAATAGAAGGTGTTCGATTAAACCATGAATTTGGGTACAAGATCATACTTCTCACGAAATGGGTTTTGTATGATATAAGAGAATTGATGTTAAGATCGTGATATAGATGCTTGAAATCATGTTACCTAGTAGTTAGTGTGTAAAATTTGATTTCGTTAAGAGTTCGGATGAAATGCCTAATCGAAATTCAATAAACCAAATGTGCATTGAATAAGTTGATAAGTCGATTGACTTTAAAAAGTCAAACCGACCAAGTATATGATCGAATGATAAATTCGATATATGAAGCGTATGATGGAATAGTCGTAAATGATTATGACTTACCTAACCATCTTACAATTACAATGATAGTTTGACGCTTGGCAAGCTAGGTGGAAGCTTGGAAAAGAAGCGGGTCAAACAGATCGGGTACGCGAAAAGAGCAATAATCGGATGCAAGGTAAGTGAAACTTATACCATTTTGTAGAATACTTATTTATTCTATAAGTTTTAAACTCGATAAAAACAATATTGGAAAATATGGATTTTTGACGCAAATGATACGAGTCGGGACATACACAAAATTGATAAAAACCATGATGAATGGTAAATATGGGTAAATGGTAATTTAGTCGGGTGCCGATAAATATAAGTAAAAGTTATAAGATACCCTACGGTGTAAGCCGAAATGGGTTAAATAACGAGATGGAATATATATATATACCATTCTAAATTCAAATACAAAATGTTTGGTCATTTAGACCAAACGGGTCAAAGGGTGACTTTTAGTGCCAGTTGATAAATGACTACTAATAAGTACGTGTCAAGTCTTATGCTTACAGGATAATAATGGTTTATGGATTAAAGCGTTACGAATTAGCATATTATAGAGGCAAGGTATCGAAACGGGTCAATAAGTTGACCCGAGCCAGGTATGTGTAATTATGGTTGTGGATAACGGACTTCTTGGCCAAATATGCAGCAAAAGCCCTTCATTGTAAATGAGGGGCTAATGTTGACTTAAACGCCCTTGAAGGGTAAATTGGGCAAACAACCACAACCCATAGGGGTTGTTTAGGAACTTGGATTAAGATTATGGAATCATTAAATATGAATAAAAGTTATAGGAATATACATTTGTGGGTCAAATGCACAAAAATGGTCATTTGCGTAAAATGACCAACTGATTGGTAAATGTGGGATAATAGGTTAGTTATGCTAAATCCACCATAAAAATAGTTATGGTGGAACATAAACATATATTTAGATGTGGCATTACGAAGTATTGAAAAGAAAGGAGCTAGTTTTGGACCAAAATGCATAAAAGATCTCCTAAACGGGTCAAAATGAATTACGCGCGTAACTTGGGTGTTTGCCGTGTAATTCACAAAACTTATGAATCCAAGATAGATATTTTGAGTTAAATACATTGGTCTATGATTTATGATTAACTAGAAACAAGTTTGGAGGTCCTAAATACCAACGGGTCAAAATGTGGATTTTTAATAATAAGCCGAATGCTTAAAAATTTAGGATTTTATTAGTTTGAATGTTGGATTTAAACTCCATGAGATGGAGAATCAAATTTCGATCATGTAGGAAGAAACGGGAGATCAAACGGATATGCGGATTGAAAGATACGAAAGTTTTCGTGTCAAAAACGGCAAAAATTGGAAGGGGCTGATACAGGGGCCACCGTAACTTACGGTGCCCACCGTAAGTTACAGTGGGGCTGAAATCATTACGCCAGCTGCCTACTGAGTTACGGTGGGGGCATTTTAAATCAGGGGCTACCGTAACTTACGGTGCCCACCGTAAGTTACGGTGGAGGCCGGATTCGAATCCTTGTTTCTAGGATCAAGGGATTAATATTGGGATTTCCTGATTTTTTTCTTTAATTCAATTATTCGACTCCATTTTCCTTGTGATACCAGTTATTTAATTATCAAAACTAACTTTTAAGTTGGTTTTGAACACAGGTGAATGTCGAGAGCCCCGGATGAAGATCAAGCGTCGAGTAAGAACCGAACACGCGTTAAATGAAGCTTCCGCAAGTTGTTTCGTCGTTATTCTAAAACGATGAATTAAACTACATTATGTTGTTTTGCTTTTAAGTTTAGAAAAGTTTTAATAAACCCGTATTTGAGCATGAATGTTAAAATATAAATACTCAGTAATTTGTGATTATTTACTGAAATCGCTAAATAAAATTATGGTTGTTACATAATATCATGTATCCCATAAGATGACGTCAAACTAACAAATGAGAACAATGTTTAGAGCATACAAATCACATTCTAAAAAGTAAAACAATGGGTTAAGAGAATAATCAGTCACATGAGTTTTTTTTTTTTTTTTTTTTTGATAAAACTAAAGCAACCAGAAAGAATAACGTTCTTCTTGTAACCATTTGAGTACTGTAGCAAGTATATTGAGTTAATTTGATTGCTCTTGCATGTGTTGGGGTGTCATGTCATTACAGAATGTAGGATTCATACCCAAATGATGCTTTAAGACAGCCTCCAATGCAACGGCCTGCATTTACTACATGCATCCTAGTCATCACTGTCACATCAGCTTTTTACCCATCCTTCTAACATGCATTCTCTCTCCTCTTTTTAACTCCAACCCATCATTCTCACATGCATCCTATCTCTTCCACATCACCATCTCTTTTTCTATTTTTCTTTAAAAACTTTTATTTTGTAATCTTAAAAAATAGTTAATAAATGTAAAAATATATTTTAATTAAACTAGTCGTTGGGAATTTGAATTTTTTGCTTACGAAACTACAAGGAAATATATATTATACATATATATAGTAGGCTGGTCTTTTAAAAGTGATTCTTTCTCTCGTCATACTTCCAGACGAGATTCTCTCCGATAGCACGAGCTTGATTTCCAATATTAATCAACTCCTCCCCGTACTGACGTAACTCGGCTACGTTTTCTTGACTCATTGCTGGGTATGGGTTAGGTATGTAAGGCGGGAATTCTGGCATTGGTGGAAAAGGTTATGGAATATTGACAAAGTTTTTAAATGCCCAGTCATTGGTCCACCATTGCTCTATTGGATTTGGGATTGGTTGTGGTGGTGAAGTAGGTGCAAGGAATTGAGGAACATTTTTTGGGTGATGGTATTTGGGTTGTTCCCACAGTGGTTTGATTACATGAATTTGGGATGTTCCTTCTCTGAGGGTGATGGTAGCTACATTATTTTTATTTTTCATTTTCCTTTATCTTTTCTCTTTGTTAAACCATCCTCTTTACTTGGGTGGTGCTTTCTCCGATGGTTGGGCTTGGAAAACTATGGGTTCATCGTTGTCAGCTTCATAGCCAGCAGGTTGTTCTGACAGACCTTCCTCAATCTCCAGGTTGGAAATATTTTGGAAAACTTGTGAAACGTCTCTAACACTCATACTGTTTAGTAAAGATTATCAAGGCTCCATTTAACAATTGAATTAGTAGTTTTATCACTCTATTAATTACAATAACAATTCACTAATTCAATTAATTGATTCAAAGTTGTTTTATTGTTTTCTTTACTCGTGTCTTTTCAACATCACTTCACAAATTTTCTAAACTTGATTTTCAAATGGTTAGATTAATTATGTTTCATTCATTTTATTTTGTTTGCTATAAATTATTCAACTTAAAATCATTTTCTCAATAACCTACCTAGTTCTATGTTCTTTAGTTCCATGTGCACCACCTTATATGTTCATCATTTGTAGCTCATTTTCACTTAGTTTGACTAACTAGAGTCAAACATGCTAATAACTGAAACCCTACTCGAACCAAACTCCCTTGATAATAAATAAATGTTTAGTGTTATAGTCCAACCCAACCTAGTGATCGGCCAACCTTAAAGAGGAGCCTCATACTCGGCCCATGATCCATTGTGCCCACCCTAGCCTTGTAGCTTTACAAGCTATACAAAAACACCCAAAATAATAAGGCGATTTACAATCCAAATTAAACCTGTCGTTCCATAAGTGGATCCGTCAACATGATCCGACCCAAGGTACTTGGGCCCAGGCTTCAACTAATGTAGCACATTATGTGACAACTGTGCTCTGTAAACGATGTACGATGTAAAACAATATCAATTATCAATAAAACGATGTGTTTTGGTGTTAATATTTGTGTATTTGTGTTTGACGATTTTACAATTTGATTCTAGTTCGATTTCAAGCTTTAAACTGCTTTCTAGAAAGTTACACGCGAACTGATGCGTAAACGTAATCAGTTTAACACGACAAACACTCCGGAACAGTGACATAGGCTTAAAATACCTTAAAAAACCTTAACATAACTTAGAAATAATTTTTGGATGGTTTGGTGTGTCGAAAACAAGTTTATTCGATCACAGGGACTATTTGCGTCAAACTGTGTAACTATGCCGATTTGTACAGTAACGAACATTCCGGAACTTGATCATAAGCTAAACATACCTTAAATATCCTTTACATAGCTTAGAAATAGGCTTTGAGGGGTTCGGTATGCGAAAATAAACTTATTAGAGTAAATTACAAGTTTTGTCCTTTATCTTTACATCAAATTTCAGGCGCTGTCCTTTAGGCAAAAAGTTGACAGGCGGTGTCCTTTACGTTTCAAAATCTTGCAAGTTTTGTCCTTTAAGCCAAACCAGGTTAGAATTCTCAGTTAAAGTGCAAGGCACATGAGGGTAAAATGGTCATTTCCCTCACCCTTACACTTTCCCTTATTCTTCAATGATTTAAATCTGCAAATCCCCTTACACGAATTTCATAACATCTAATCCCCTACCACCACCACCTGCGTCGTCAACCCACCACCTCCACTCCACCATCTACACCATCAACCACCACCACCAAAAGTCGGTAATTATAGCAGCGGATCGGAAGAACCATACTCGAAAGCCAGAATTGTCAAGAAAACAAAGGGTTTGACCTTAGGTTTATGTATATCAAAATTTTAACCGGAAAGTGCAAGGTTTGCCCTTAAAAGTCGCTTGTTCACAAAGTGGTTAGCATTGGATTGATTATTCAGATGATGAGGCTGAACGGAAGAAGAAAAAATATCAAATCAAAAGATATGTGGTTGGTTGTAGTGAAATACTAATTCCAAAATCAAGGATAAATTGAAAGCAATGAACACACCTGTGAAGTCCAGGTCGGGATCATTTTCTATAGATGTGTGGAGAGATTCAATGGCAAATTCGTGAATATTCTTGATAGACTTGAACTCCATTGTGACGTGTTCAGCATCGTTGAGCAAAAGATAATACTCAAATTGTATAAACCACCTGCCGGATATTACCATATTACCGAAAGTCTCTGGATCTGTACCGGGGAAGTCGCATCGATTAAACCACCTGAACCTGCTATTGGTTGTTAAATATTCACCGAACTCGTCAGATCTGGCCGGATAAAAGTCGCTGGATCTGTACAAGGGAAGACGAAGAGGTGACGTTGTCGGCTGGAGAAGAGAAAGATGGAGGTTGATTCAGATGAGAGTGAGGAGAGAGAAGACAGAGAGAGATGCAGGTTTAAATGAAAGAGAGAGAAAGAAATAGTTTTTATATAAATGAGGAATTAAATGGGAATTAAATGATTTAAGAGGGAATGACCATTTTAACCTCATGTGCCTTGCACATGAGGTATTTTAACTGAAAATTCTAACCTGGTTTGGCTTAAAGGACAAAACTTGTAAGATTTTGAAACGTAAAGGACACCGCCTGTCAACTTTTTGCCTAAAGGACAGCGCCTGAAATTTGATGTAAAGATAAAGGACAAAACTTGTAATTTACTCTAAACTTTTTTATCAAACAGGGACTAAAAGCGTCAAAAAGTGCATAAGTTTGCATTTTCGCGCATATCTTACGTTCTGAACATATCCGGACATCCAAATATTTTTGTAATCATTAAAATATTTTATTTTAGTGATTGGAATGAAAATTTGCGCGACGAATCGCAATTTGGGTCATTTTCGCGTCCGTTACGATTCCGTCGTAATTAACCGAAAACCGCAATCGTACGGCCAAACGAACTGACATCCGTGACATTTTTTAGCATAATTCAAGTTAAATACACTTTGAATTTATTATGGAGCTTGAATATGGGTTTACGGGTGTTAGAAGTGCTGAAACGCGTCGAAAATCAAGTTTGGGGTCACAGGGGCCTGTTCTGCCAATTTGTGAAACTTACTGCCAGCAAGCCAGGTCCTTACGGACCGTATGGACCTGCTTATGGTCCGTAAGCTAAGCACAGATCAGCAGAATTGCATAAACATTGAATCTGGCTTTTACAGCCTGTTCTAATGGTTTTTAACCCCAGATTTTTTATAAAATGGACTTGTTTTGAGTTCCCCTAGTATTGTAAACTATGTGCCACAAGTGTATGGTTAGGATCAAGCTTTGATTCTTGCAAAAACACTTGTAATCATCTTAGAAAGTCAAGACATTCTATAAATAGCTTGGGATTTTGGCCTTTGTTCCTCACATTTTGATTCAATCTGCTCTAAGTTGGAGTTTTATACTTCATACCTGAGTAATTTGAATCAAATATTCCTTGCTTGGACCTTTTGTAAGCTTCTTTCATGCTATTTATGCTTTTCAAGTTGTTGCTTTGGCTTGTTTCTTGTTTTATTGTTCCACATTCATGAGGCATGTCTCATGTTTGAACTAGTAAGGGTTTTCCTTACTACTTGTTTTTATGGTTTGTGAATATATAAAATCACCGGGGTAAACCCTTTACCCAAAAAAAAAAGGTCAAACAGTGTTTGACTTTCTGCTTTGACCTCGAATTGGTCAACACAAAGTTCGTTTGAACTTTGCAACGTGAGCGTAATCACGATGGTTATAGTCCTTTGTGACTATACCTATTGATTACCACGTTATTTAGTTCACTTGCACGAACGATTTTCAAACGATACACACAACGATGTTTACGATACGATATAAACCATACGAATTTTATTACGAGAACGATTTACGATTTGGGTTTACATAAACAAGTGTTTTGAGTTAAGATTCATGGCATCAAAGTTTTATAAACTATAACCAATCGTTTTGACTTTGTTAATCATTTTACAATATAAATGTTTTACAAAACAAGGTTTTTCTAATAACAACTCACGTAGTTGTACGAGTTATTTCAACATGTAAACGAGCCATGAATCTGACACTCTCACAAAACCTATGTGCTCGCCGGCATTTCTTTGCTGACTTTATTTTTACATATGTTTCAGGTGGTGTCGAATGATGTCGATTGAGACTAGGATGCATGATCACTTAGGATTGGACGAGGCCTTAGTGACTAAGGCGGTGTTTGTTTTTTGGCCAGAAGCACTTCTTGCCGCTTATGTCTGCGACGCGCAGACGTGCGCAGAGGTTTGGAGTCCGCAGCTTGTTTGTTTTCTCGCAGACCTTTCATTAAAAAAGATCTGCGAGACCTCTTCACCACACAGACATTCACCCATGTCTTCTTGGCACAGACACAAACCTCTTCTTCCACACCTCCACCCCCACATCCCTGCCACCACCTCCACCACCACCGCCACCTGATACATCACCACCACCATCATCATCGGAGAGAGACCGTAGAGAGAGGGAAAGACCGTAGAGAGAGAGAGAAAGAAGAGAGAGAGATCGGTGAAAGAGATACCGTAGAGAGAGAGAGAGTGAGAGAGATACCGTAGAGAGAGAGAGATCGGAGACCATCATCATCGAACAAAACCCCTAAATCGAACCAAAAACCCCAAATCGAACAAAACCCCCAAATTGGAGACGACAAAGGCGGTGGTGGTGGTTGAACGACGAAGGCGGTGGTGGTGGTTGAACGACGAAGGCGGTGGTGGTGGTTGCGACGGGGGTGGGTGGTTGTGGTGGTAGGTGAAGGCAGACGGGGGTGGGTGGTTGTGGGTGTTCTTGGCGGTAGATGATGGCGGTGGTGTGATGGCGGAGGTGGTGCGGTGGTGGTGGTGCTATGGGCGGTTGTAACACCCCGTGTTTTCACGAGTGAAAGTCAAAGTCAAGGTCAAAGTCAACGACCGATTTCGCGCGACGTGACTCGTAGAATTGTTTGTATGATATTTAGATTATGTGGAGTAAGTGTCGTACATTGCAAGCATCACCCCGTATCTCAATCGATCTACGACTGCGAACGACAGGAAGTAACAATGCGATAAAGTTAATCAAGCTATGCTAATCAAATCGACATCGAATCGTATCTCGAGCTATGTATTTTAGTTGTCATTATACGTGTGTGTGTGCCTTACGTGTTACCTGTGCATGATTATTTTATGTATATTTTATGTTGGGATAATCAAGCGAACTCAATCGAACTCGAAGTCTAACTCGAATGTAAACAAACCCGAACCCGAATTCCAAGTCGAACCTTATAAGAAGTAGTTGGGACTGAAAGTAATTTGATTAGGAAACCCCATCGAATCGCTCGCAAATCGAACCCGAATCAACATCGCACCGAACTCACCAAAGGAGGTGGCGTCCGCACGGATGGCCAGTCCGTACGGATTGCCAGTCCGCACGGATTGCCAGTCCGCACGGATTGCCAGTCCGCACGGATGACCAGTCCGCGCGGATAACCTATCCGGGTGCGTGTCATGCGCACGGCTCACCCCTTTCCCTTTTTGGCATCCTATAAATACACGGGTCACTCTCCACTTTTTCCACTTTTGGCAAGTGACGTCCGAACCACACGCATTCTTCACCTTTTCTCAGATTTCTCTCAATCCAGGTAAGATCTTGCACTAATTCTTGTACATCTTTGATCACTACACCATTCTACACATTTCCATCTTTCAAATCTTCACTTTCAACCATGGAATCATCCGGATTTGAGGTATTCACGGGTGACGTCATCATAAAGTTCATAAGAGCTTCATGCTTGGCTTCATTCCACCAAGAATATCTCAGATCTAAGCGATTTCTACAAGTTTTACAATAATTTCACTTAGATCTAAACTTTTCTAAGGATAAAAGAGTTGAAAGAAATAAACCTAAGTTCTCTCTTCTTTTGCCCTTAAAACCGGTACGAATCCGATCGGTCTTAGTGTCCTACTCGTCAATAGTAATGCACTAGTTCTAGATCCGGAATCCTACCCATAGACAACTGATATCGGGGTTAACCGGGATAACCGTTCTGAGTCGCCGACAGGCCGAGTTAGGGTGATTCCTGACCGGTCCAGTCACATGAGTGAGAACACGACTCCAGTGGTTGCCACGAGATCAGAACGTCTCGATAAACGACAACAGAAACCAAGTGTAGACGAACGGAACAACCAGGCCAGTTGTCCGCACGGACAAGCTGTCCGCACGGACAAGCTGTCCGCACGGACTAGCTGTCCGCACGGACGAGCCGTACGCACGTACAGGTCATACGCACGGGTTGTCATCCGCACGGACTACCCTTGGGACCCACTTTCCAAGCGAAGTTTGAGTATCGACGAACGAGCAGTCCGGACGGACGACCTTTGAATGGATTACTCTTCGGATCATGAGATACTAAGGCCTTAAGATGAAACTCAAACAACCTTCATCCGCACGGCCAAGCCGTACGTACGGACAGGCTATCCGGACGGATTGTCTCTGCCCGCACGCACAGGCTGCCCGCACGGACTACCATACGCACGGACCGCCGTCCGCGCGGCCGGGTTGAAAGGTAGAAACACTTTGGTGTTTTATAAATGCTACAACGAAAACTCCAAAGCACAAGCCATCATACACAAACACATCTTAGGAAGAAACAATCCACTTGAACATTTATCCACACAAGCAATCTAACCGCACGGATAAGCCGTCCGCACGTATAACTAGTCCGCACGGGTTGCCACCCGCACGGACAGTCACACGCACGGATGACCTATCCGGATGGAACACCGTCCGCACGCATCACCATCCGCACGCATCACCATCCGTACGGATAGGTCATGCGCACGGATTACTTCTATTCACGGATAACTGATCCGCACGATCAGTCATCCTACTCACTCTCACTTGTACTGTTTTACGCGTCACTTATCGTTACGTTATCGAATCTATTCAGGCTAATCGTACTCGCTGTAAAGCGCTCCCTTCAATCCATATCACTGTGAGTATATTCGAACCCTTTTTGCTTTAGCACTTTTGGGTGTTACATACGTTACAACTATTCAGACAACAACTATCACACTACTCAAGCTATTTTAACGCTTAACCATTAATGCATGTTATACGTGACTTATGAATGCTTGTTTGTTATGTTTACACATGGAATGCTGTCTACCTGCCTTAGCAACGATAATACTATAGTTTGGACTCAGCACCCGTTCACACGGGGGTTGTTAAGGATCTTTTACTTGCATGGATTACAGTGGTAATCATGTATTGCGAACTGCCTTGGGCAGTCAAGCCGCAGTCATTGGTATCGATGGATCTATGTCGATAACTAACGTGCTTCATTTCTCTATGTGTACGTGCTGGTTATGCGTAAACGAATTCGAACTCCATATGCTATTATCAAACTTGTATGATCACCTTTACATTTTATGTATTGACTTTATTTTAACGTATGTGACAGGTGCTTAGGTTGCATGTTTGCTCTTTGTGCTGTGATGAAATCGAAGCTAGGAACTGGAGTCCTAGAAACCAATAAACAAATTAGTTATGTTTAAATCTGAGTTGTCGGAACAGAATATTTGTTTAGTTTTTGTCTGTAACAACTTGTTTTGCTATTTGAGACGTGGTATGGGACATGATAACTTAAATTGAATGGTAATGATAGTTGTTATGGAAACTTCTGGACAATCTGTTTCGCTCAGTGCCGCGCCCCGATGATTCCGCCATCGGTTGGGGTGTGACAGATTGGTATCAGAGCCATAACTATAGGGAATTAGGCAAGACTCGACCTAGTCCGGGTCGAAGTCTTAGAGACCTAGACTATAGTTAAGAACCAACAGACCAACTCACGCGTATGCGTAATTTCGCCACTATCACTTACTCTTTTCTATCATTGCACTCGAGATTTTTAAGTTGTGAACAGGCGATGAGGCCGAGAATAGGTGTGAAAACCGCAAACTCTCGACTAAGTTGCCTAGTCAGCTTGCGTTTTTTTTTAGCTACAAACGAGGAGAATTATACCAAATCAGGAGTGAAATCCATATTTTGATGAATAATCTCCTCAATTTTTATCAAGAAACGAGGACGGGGGTTGCAAGATAGGGGTGAAACCCTAACCTTGACGACTCGTCCCGCTTTTGTACAAAACTCCACCAAAGTTCGATGGACTCCAACGGTCTAAAGACACAACCTAACCAAAGGGAATTGCGCCAACGCCCAGGAATCGAGGCAAAGGCATAGTCCTGGAGGTCGTTGTGCAGGATCTTTGTGAATAGTCGAGCTACTCTGGTTAGTCGAAGTCTATTAGCCGCAGACAATCTACTATCGATTTATCGATCTTTATGAAAATTTTATGCTTTTCCTGTTATTTGTTAACGTTTTGAGATACTATTGGTTTCGACCCAACGCTATTGCTTCTGCTAAAACACAAAACCCACAACTCATCGCTAATCGACAGTAGAGCAGTTAGAATACTTTGTACGCTCATAGGTGCTTTTAGTGACTAAGTTTATGTGTTCCTTGCTTATTGTACCCATGTGATTAGGAATACGGTAATTATGTGCCCTATATGTCTATGTAATTTTGGTGCAACTCTGTGAATTTGTGACTATATGCGTCTACATGGTACGTGTTACTGAGCTTTAGTAATCCTAGACGTGTGAGGTGAGAATTCGAATACATATGTTGAGTTCCATGGCGATGTCTATTGCAGACAATGTCGTCTGGATCCCGCCATCAACTCTCTCGTCAGGAAAAGAGGGACAGACGCCTTGCTTCCATCGTCGCAAAAGCGGTAGCAAAGGCTGTGAGCGATGTCTACGAGAATGCCAGCAAGTCATCCGAGGAATCGAGGACTGAGGGTCCCAAAGCTGCCGCGAGACCTTTCAGCTTCAAACAATTCAAGTCATGTGGACCGAAAGAATTCACAGGCGAAGGAGGTCCTACTGCACTATTCCACTGGTTTGACTCTATCGAGGTTACTCTGCGACAAAGTGGTTGCCCTGATGACCTTCGAACTCTGAACGCTACCGGCGTCTTTCAGTCCCGTGCTTTGGACTGGTGGACGGCCGAGAGGAACAAGAGAGGGAATGATGCAGCTTACGGGTTGTCGTGGGATGAGCTCAAAGAAGTCATGCTAGAGGAATTCTGCCCTCCTCACGAGCGTCAAAAGCTTGAAGATGAATTTTGGCACATACATCAGAAGGATGGAGACAATGCTGGTCTCACTGCTCGCTTCAAACAGCTCAGCATTATCTGTCCTGACCAGGTCAAGACAACTGATATGACCATCAAGAAGTACATTCGAGCTTTGCCCGATTGCGTCGCTGATTTCGTGCAAGCGGCTAAGACTACCACGATCGTAGAAACCTATCTGCTGGCCGCTGAGATCAATGACAAAAGGGTCAAGGCTGGGATGTGGGATAAGACCTCCAAGCATCTGCATCAAGCCACTGCTGCTACACCAACTGCTGAACCTACGTCGTCAAGCAACAAGAGAAGAAACAAGAGAAAGAACAACTCCACCAATAAGAACTGTGCGATTTCTGCTGCACCGATCCAAGCTGTACCTGCTCAACAGCGTCAAGTAGTGGCGCCTGTGGCCAATGCACCGCCTGCAAAGCGTGCATATACGGGACCACACCCACTCTGCCCTACTTGCACCTACCACCATCCAACTGCTATTCAATGCCGCTTTTGTGCTCATTGCAACGTCTACGGCCACTTTACTGCCAACTGCCGTATTCGTCAAGCTCCTGCCAATCAAGCTCTACTCGCTGCCCCACAGGGTCAACAAGCTCCTCCGGCACCCGCAGACAAAGCCCGAGCATGCTTCACATGTGGCGACCCGAACCATTTCGCCAACGTGTGCCCAAACAGGGTGGTGAAACAAGAACCCTAGCAGCCACAGCAGCAACCACAGCAGCAACAACAGCAGCAGCAACAGGCCGCACGAGCCAGAACTTTCAATCTCAACGTGCGTCAAGCCCAGGCCGACAACAACGTGGTCAATGGTACGTTCCTTGTGAATGGTATTTATGCTTCATGTTTGTTTGATACTGGAGCCGATAATTGCTTTGTGTCACTCGAATTTGAGAAACTACTTAGTCGAAAACGTTCTCGACTCTCCTCTGCATTCGAAGTTGAAATCGCTACCGGAAGAACCGTCGTTGTAAACTCTGTTATTCGTGATTGCACTCTCGAACTCAACAATCACATCTTCTCAATCGATCTCATTCCAATGCAACTAGGAAGCTTTGATGTCATAGTAGGCATGGACTTTCTTCGCGAAAACCATGCCGAAGTTGTGTGCTTCGACAAAATGATTCGTTTTTCGCTCGCCAACGGAGATTCATTGTGCGTTTATGGTGATACTACTTCAAAGGGTCTCAAGCTTATGTCATGCCTACAAGCCAGCAAGTATCTCCGTAAGGAATACAGAGCTTTCTTGGCTCACGTCGTAGCAGCGGAGAAGGAAGAGAAAGAGAAGAAGAAAGTGAAAGACGTTCCAGTGGTTCGAGAATTTCCTCAAGTTTTTCCAGAGGATCTTCCCGGACTACCTCCAAAGCGTGATATCGATTTCCGCATTGACCTTATTCCTGGAGCTAATCCTATCGCCAGAGCTCCTTATCGACTCGCGCCGTCCGAAATGCGCGAACTCTCAACCCAACTCCAGGAATTGCTTGAAAAAGGCTTTATTCGCCCGAGCACCTCTCCGTGGGGCGCACCAGTCCTTTTCGTTAAAAAGAAGGACGGGTCGTTCCGGATGTGCATCGACTACCGGGAATTGAATAAGTTGACTATCAAGAACCGCTATCCTCTGCCTCGAATCGACGATTTATTTGATCAACTACAAGGCGCTACGTGTTTCTCGAAGATCGATCTACGTTCCGGATACCATCAGCTGCGTATACAAGAGGAGGATATACCCAAAACCGCGTTTCGCACTCGCTACGGCCACTACGAATTCGTTGTCATGCCTTTTGGCCTGACCAATGCACCAGCAGTTTTCATGGATCTGATGAATCGAGTGTGTAAACCGTATCTTGACCGCTTCGTCATCGTGTTCATCGACGATGTCTTGATCTATTCCAAAACGAGAGCCGAACACGCGCAGCATCTACGTTTGGTTCTCGAGTTACTCCAAGGGAACCAACTCTACGCCAAATTCTCCAAGTGTGAGTTTTGGTTGGGGGAGGTTCAGTTTCTGGGTCACATCGTAAATAGTCAGGGTATTCATGTCGATCCTGCGAAGATTGAAGCTGTTAAGAGCTGGGTTACGCCTAAGAACCCGACTGAAGTCCGCTCCTTTCTCGGACTAGCGGGCTATTATCGACGATTCATCGAAGGATTCTCGAAGATTGCCGTACCACTCACTTCTCTCACCCATAAGGACCAGCCTTTCGTCTGGGGAACCAAACAAGAGTCTGCCTTTCGAACCCTCAAGTACATGCTTTGCAATGCTCCTGTTCTGACGCTACCCGACGGAAACGATAATTTCATTGTCTACTGTGATGCTTCTAACCTTGGTCTCGGGTGTGTCCTAATGCAACGAGACAAGGTTATAGCTTACGCATCTCGTCAACTCAAAATCCACGAGAAGAACTATACAACCCACGATCTCGAGCTAGGCGCAGTTGTTTTTGCATTAAAGATCTGGCGACACTACCTGTATGGTACCAAGTGTACGATCTTCACCGATCATAAGAGCCTACAGCACATCTTTAATCAGAGGGAACTGAATATGCGTCAACGCCGATGGGTAGAACTTCTCAACGACTACGACTGCGAGATTCGTTACCACCCAGGCAAGGCAAATGTTGTTGCCGACGCACTAAGCAGACGGAGCTATCTGCTTAGCACTCGTAATGTTCAAGCCCAGCACAATCTAGAAGCTCTTATCCGCGACGCCCAGCATGCATGTTTCAACGAGCGCACCTTGAAGAAAGAAAGAATCTACCACGATGGAGCCCAACTTGTGAGCAAATCAAACGGGATATTCCACTTCTTAGACAAAATCTGGATTCCCACCTGCGACAAATCATCATGGACGAAGCCCACAAATCCCGATACTCTATTCATCCCGGTGCTGACAAAATGTACCATGACCTTCGATATAGGTACCGGTGGCCGGGCATGAAACGGGATATCGCTCTCTACGTCGGAAAATGCCTAACCTGTGCTAGAGTCAAGGCTGAACATCAACGACCCTCTGGCTTGCTCGAACAACCTCCAATCCCCATGTGGAAGTGGGAGAGCATAGCTATGGATTTCGTAACCAAGCTTCCAACCACGTCATCAGGTCACGACAGCATTTGGGTTGTTATTGACCGTTTGACTAAATCAGCCCACTTTCTGCCAATACGAGAAGACTACAAGGTGGAACGATTAGCCCGAATCTACACCGACGAGATCATTTGTCGACATGGGACGCCTCGTGACATCATCTCTGATCGTGATGCTCGATTCACTTCGCGATTGTGGGGAACGTTTCAAACGGCACTCGGTACAACGCTTAATCTAAGTATTGCGTTCCACCCACAAACCGACGGTCAGACTGAAAGAACGATTCGTACACTTGAAGACATGCTCCGTTCGTGTGTTCTAGACTTCGGGGGTAATTGGGATAAACACCTTCGGTTAGTCGAATTCTCATACAACAACAGCTACCAGGCTAGCATCCAGATGGCACCTTTCGAGGCCTTATACGGAAGAAGATGTCGATCGCCTATTGTGTGGCACGAGATCGGTCACTCGCAACTAACCGGTCCAGAGCTGCTGCAAGAGACGACAGACAAAATTTTCCAAATTCGAGACAATCTAGCGAAAGCTCGGGATAGACAGAAAGTTCTCGCCGATAAAAAGCGCAAGCACCGTGAATATGGCGTTGGTGACTACGTACTCCTAAAGGTATCACCTTGGAAGGGTGTAGTCCGATTCGGCAAAAAGGGGAAACTCGCGCCTCGATATGTGGGACCTTTCAAGATTCTGGAAAGGATCGGAAAAGTCGCCTACAGACTCGAATTACCGGAAGAACTTAGCAATGTCCATCCGACTTTCCACGTGTCAAACCTCCGAAAGTGCATCTACGACCCCGACTTACATGTTCCTCTAGACGATCTACAAGTGAACGAAACATTACACTTCGTGGAAAAGCCCGTCGAAATCATGGATCGCAAGACCAAAGAACTCAGGCGCTCACGCATTCCTATTGTGAAAGTTCGATGGGAAGGCAAACGAGGCGCGGAGTTCACTTGGGAACTCGAAAGCGACATGAAGGCAAAGTATCCACAGCTGTTTAACGAATGAGTAATGTCCGAATTAGAAAGGCAAGGTGGCATACTTGTAAATAGGGGCTAGAGAGAGAGAGAGTAGAGAGAAAATGGCGAAACGTGATTCTTGGCCTTGTACACGATCAAATGAATTGTACGTTTTTGTGTGTTCGTTCACGATCATGTACGGATTCCGCACGTCGTATGAGTCGGATCGCAATCGAAACGAATTCAAACCAGAACCTAAAACTGCGTAGACTTTTTGAAAGAAAAAAAAAAGAAAAAGGTTTTGAAAATGAAAACTTAAAGATTGAAAAAGATTTCTCTCAAACGACTCTGAATTGAAATCTAAAACTGCGTAGACTTTATGTTAATTGTTTTCGCATATCATATCCGAAAATTATCAATTTTTAAGCGTAAAATCCTGATTAATTTGACGATTTTCAATGGTCCAAACGAAGAACTCTCACACGTGATTCACGAACTAGTTACAGCTTCCAGCTTAATTTCGGGACGAAATTTCCTAAACAAGGGGGGGAGGCTGTAACACCCCGTGTTTTCACGAGTGAAAGTCAAAGTCAAGGTCAAAGTCAACAACCGATTTCGCGCGACGTGACTCGTAGAATTGTTTGTATGATATTTAGATTATGTGGAGTAAGTGTCGTACATTGCAAGCATCACCCCGTATCTCAATCGATCTACGACTGCGAACGACAGGAAGTAACAATGCGATAAAGTTAATCAAGCTATGCTAATCAAATCGACATCGAATCGTAACTCGAGCTATGTATTTTACTTGTCATTATACGTGTGTGTGTGCCTTACGTGTTACATGTGCATGATTATTTTATGTATATTTTATGTTGGGATAATCAAGCGAACTCAATCGAACTCGAAGTCTAACTCGAATGTAAACAAACCCGAACCCGAATTCCAAGTCGAACCTTATAAGAAGTAGTTGGGACTGAAAGTAATTTGATTAGGAAACCCCATCGAATCGCTCGCAAATCGAACCCGAATCAACATCGCACCGAACTCACCAAAGGAGGTGGCGTCCGCACGGATGGCCAGTCCGCACGGATTGCCAATCCGCACGGATGACCAGTCCGCGCGGATAACCTATCCGGGTGTGTGCCATGCGCACGGCTCACCCCTTTCCCTTTTTGGCATCCTATAAATACACGGGTCACTCTCCACTTTTTCCACTTTTGGCAAGTGACGTCCGAACCACACGCATTCTTCACCTTTTCTCAGATTTCTCTCAATCCAGGTAAGATCTTGCATTAATTCTTGTACATCTTTGATCACTACACCATTCTACACATTTCCATCTTTCAAATCTTCACTTTCAACCATGGAATCATCCGGATTTGAGGTATTCACGGGTGACGTCAACATAAAGTTCATAAGAGCTTCATGCTTGGCTTCATTCCACCAAGAATATCTCAGATCTAAGCGATTTCTACAAGTTTTACAATAATTTCACTTAGATCTAAACTTTTCTAAGGATAAAAAAGTTGAAAGAAATAAACCTAAGTTCTCTCTTCTTTTGCCCTTAAAACCGGTACGAATCCGATCGGTCTTAGTGTCCTACTCGTCAATAGTAATGCACTAGTTCTAGATCCGGAATCCTACCCATAGACAACTGATATCGGGGTTAACCGGGATAACCGTTCTGAGTCGCCGACAGGCCGAGTTAGGGTGATTCCTGACCGGTCCAGTCACATGAGTGAGAACACGACTCCAGTGGTTGCCACAAGATCAGAACGTCTCGATAAACGACAACAGAAACCAAGTGTAGACGAACGGAACAACCAGTCCAGTTGTCCGCACAGACAAGCTGTCCGCACGGACTAGCTGTCCGCACGGACGAGCCGTACGCACGTACAGGTCATACGCACGGGTTGTCATCCGCACGGACTACCCTTGGGACCCACTTTCCAAGCGAGGTTTGAGTATCGACGAACGAGCAATCCGGACGGACGACCTTTGAATGGATTACTCTTCGGATCATGAGATACTAAGGCCTTAAGATGAAACTCAAACAACCTTCATCCGCACGGCCAAGCCGTACGTACGGACAGGCTATCCGGACGGATTGTCTCTGCCCGCACGCACAGGCTGCCCGCACGGACTACCATACGCACGGACCGCCGTCCGCGCGGCCGGCTTGAAAGGTAGAAACACTTTGGTGTTTTATAAATGCTACAACGAAAACTCCAAAGCACAAGCCATCATACACAAACACATCTTAGGAAGAAACAATCCACTTGAACATTTATCCACACAAGCAATCTAACCGCACGGATAAGCCGTCCGCACGTATAACTAGTCCGCACGGGTTGCCACCCGCACGGACAGTCACACGCACGGATGACCTATCCGGATGGAACACCGTCCGCACGCATCACCATCCGCACGCATCACCATCCGTACGGATAGGTCATGCGCACGGATTACTTCTATTCACGGATAACTGATCCGCACGATCAGTCATCCTACTCACTCTCACTTGTACTGTTTTACGCGTCACTTATCGTTACGTTATCGAATCTATTCAGGCTAATCGTACTCGCTGTAAAGCGCTCCCTTCAATCCATATCACTGTGAGTATACTCGAACCCTTTTTGCTTTAGCACTTTTGGGTGTTACATACGTTGCAACTATTCAGACAACAACTATCACACTACTCAAGCTATTTTAACGCTTAACCATTAATGCATGTTATACGTGACTTATGAATGCTTGTTTGTTATGTTTACACATGGAATGCTGTCTACCTGCCTTAGCAACGATAGTACTATAGTTTGGACTCAGCACCCGTTCACACGGGGGTTGTTAAGGATCTTTTACTTGCATGGATTACAGTGGTAATCATGTATTGCGAACTGCCTTGGGCAGTCAACCCGCAGTCATTGGTATCGATGGATCTATGTCGATAACTAACGTGCTTCATTTCTCTATGTGTACGTGCTGGTTATGCGTAAACGAATTCGAACTCCATATGCTATTATCAAACTTGTATGCTCACCTTTACATTTTATGTATTGACTTTATTTTAACGTATGTGACAGGTGCTTAGGTTGCATGTTTGCTCTTTGTGCTGTGATGAAATCGAAGCTAGGAACTGGAGTCCTAGAAACCAATAAACAAATTAGTTATGTTTAAATCTGAGTTGTCGGAACAGAATATTTGTTTAGTTTTTGTCTGTAACAACTTGTTTTGCTATTTGAGACGTGGTATGGGACATGTTAACTTAAATTGAATGGTAATGATAGTTGTTATGGAAACTTCTGGACAATCTGTTTCGCTCAGTGTCGCGCCCCGATGATTCCGCCATCGGTTGGGGTGTGACAGATTGGTATCAGAGCCATAACTATAGGGAATTAGGCAAGACTCGACCTAGTCCGGGTCGAAGTCTTAGAGACCTAGACTATAGTTAAGAACCAACAGACCAACTCACGCGTATGCGTAATTTCGCCACTATCACTTACTCTTTTCTATGATTGCACTCGAGATTTTTAAGTTGTGAACAGGCGATGAGGTCGAGAATAGGTGTGAAAACCGCAAACTCTCGACTAAGTTGCCTAGTCAGCTTGCGTTTTTTTTTAGCTACAAACGAGGAGAATTATACCAAATCAGGAGTGAAATCCATATTTTGATGAATAATCTCCTCAATTTTTATCAAGAAACGAGGACGGGGGTTGCAAGATAGGGGTGAAACCCTAACCTTGACGACTCGTCCCGCTTTTGTACAAAACTCCACCAAAGTTCGATGGACTCCAACGGTCTAAAGACACAACCTAACCAAAGGGAATTGCGCCAACGCCCAGGAATCGAGGCAAAGGCATAGTCCTGGAGGTTGTTGTGCAGGATCTTTGTGAATAGTCGAGCTACTCTGGTTAGTCGAAGTCTATTAGCCGCAGATAATCTACTATCGATTTATCGATCTTTATGAAAATTTTATGCTTTTCCTGTTATTTGTTAACGTTTTGAGATACTATTGGTTTCGACCCAACGCTATTGCTTCTGCTAAAACACAAAACCCACAACTCATCGCTAATCGACAGTAGAGCAGTTAGAATACTTTGTACGCTCATAGGTGCTTTTAGTGACTAAGTTTATGTGTTCCTTGCTTATTGTACCCATGTGATTAGGAATACGGTAATTATGTGCCCTATATGTCTATGTAATTTTGGTGCAACTCTGTGAATTTGTGACTATATGCGTCTACATGGTACGTGTTACTGAGCTTTAGTAATCCTAGACGTGTGAGGTGAGAATTCGAATACATATGTTGAGTTCCATGGCGATGTCTATTGCAGACAATGTCGTCTGGATCCCGTCATCAACTCTCTCGTCAGGAAAAGAGGGACAGACGCCTTGCTTCCATCGTCGCAAAAGCGGTAGCAAAGGCTGTGAGCGATGTCTGCGAGAATGCCAGCAAGTCATCCGAGGAATCGAGGACTGAGGGTCCCAAAGCTGCCGCGAGACCTTTCAGCTTCAAACAATTCAAGTCATGTGGACCGAAATAATTCACAGGCGAAGGAGGTCCTACTGCACTATTCCACTGGTTTGACTCTATCGAGGTTACTCTGTGACAAAGTGGTTGCCCTGATGACCTTCGAACTCTGAACGCTACCGGCGTCTTTCAGTCCCGTGCTTTGGACTGGTGGACGGCCGAGAGGAACAAGAGAGGGAATGATGCAGCTTACGGGTTGTCGTGGGATGAGCTCAAAGAAGTCATGCTAGAGGAATTATGCCCTCCTCACGAGCGTCAAAAGCTTGAAGATGAATTTTGGCACATACATCAGAAGGATGGAGACAATGCTGGTCTCACTGCTCGCTTCAAACAGCTCAGCATTATCTGTCCTGACCAGGTCAAGACTCCTGATATGACCATCAAGAAGTACATTCGAGCTTTGCCCGATTGCGTCGCTGATTTCGTGCAAGCGGCTAAGACTACCACGATCGAAGAAACCTATCTGTTGGCCGCTGAGATCAATGACAAAAGGGTCAAGGCTGGGATGTGGGATAAGACCTCCAAGCATCTGCATCAAGCCACTGCTATGGCCTTCAGCTTAACATAAACCACGCCCATCAAAAGGCAATGGGGACTGGCCTTTACACGAACAATCCAGCAATGGAGCCTTCAACAGATCAGACCAGCTAGGGGTACACATAAACTAGTAAACCGCAGTCAGATGAACATGATAGGGCCGGACCTTCTCATCAGCGACCCACTTGCTATTGCCTTTTCTAGGCTTGAGAGAGAACCACGTAGGCCAGCTATGGCAGAACTGAGTAAACCACAGCTGGGCATTCCACTTCATACCAGTAACAATTTCAAACATAACTGGATTTTATGCTTGAGTAACGGCATCATAAGCGACCTGATAAGCAGCATAAGAACCAGCCAAGAAACATCATGAACCCTTATAACTACGACACACGAAGTCCAGTAATTCCAAACCCGAACGCCTAACTCGGAGGATCCAATAGCTAAGCAACGAACCTAGCAACAGCAAACCCGAAAAGTAGAAACAAGCAAGTCACGTACTGGAACGCCAGACTTGGAAACAAATCCTGGAGGCCAAACACGGATGCAGGACACAAGGAGACAAAACAACAAACCCGAGGCTAAAAAACGAATGCTAACCTCGGAGGTATCATGTGAAATCCATAAACCCGGATAACAGCAACTTGATTAAGCAGTTATTCAGTATTTAGGCCTAATCTATTAATTTTGACTGGTATCTTAAAATCAACAGCCTTTTTTTACCAAAAAACCCCTAGAAACCACTTATACACCAGCCGGTGATTAATGACAGCAGGACTCCAGCAGTTTAACCAAAGCACAACACAATAAATGCAGCAAAGCGCTTTAAACGATAGCAACCAAGAAACACGAATAAGAACCACATTATGCACCATATCAGCGTTCCATTTCATGACAGCTTCAACCACATATATCAGCAACAAAATACAGCCATTATACACTAAGAAACGACACTTATGCATCTACTTCTTAACCCATAACATGTACAAGTGACTTAGATCCAATAACAGCATAAACAATAAAAAACTACTGAAACAATATTAAAATTCAATCAAAATGTATTGTTTTCAGCCTGTGTAAATACTTTCAGGAAAACCGACTATACTGATTTCAAAACTTTCTATTTCTTAAGACTTTCTTGTTAAGGTCAGAAATTGCTGATTCAGGATTACGATTAAGGCGGCCCAATTCTCTATCCTGATTTAACCTCCTCTTCTTTGGTTCTGGTGTCTCAAATGTATCACTAGATCCCTTATTTTTATAATCTCTTTTATAGACCACAAGCTTCTCTCTTCCTTTCATAACTAAGGTTTTCATTCTACTTCTCAAATTAACTTCGTTATCTTCAAACCACTTCTTCCCAAACTGAAAATTTGAAACATGTTGGCCAAGTAAAAGACCAGCAGAATAAAAATATCAGAGGAAGACAACAATCAACACGTACCATTTTTTGAAATTCTTCTGTCATTCTGTTAGGGGCCTGTTTAATGAAGTGCTCAATAAACAGAAAAACATAGACACCACAATCATAAGTATTTTGTTGTTGTAGAACCTGGCAGGAAAAATCAATCACATAAAACCTAATTTTTCCGTTTCAAAAACTAAAACAAAGATTTAAATTGTGTATTAGGTTTTAGACCTTGATTCTTACTCCTTCAACTTTATTGACTCCATGAACACCATCATTCACTTCTTCCTCCATGAACCTAAAAACAAAGATTTAAATTGGTTACACTTTAATCTTTTCAACACGATATAATAATCATTTGGCTTTTTTGTCTCACCTTCTAATATTATCAAAAATTTGAGTTGAATTATAGGTATTGTATGAATCCAAATGAAGGAAAATTGGTTCTGATTTATCGGTTTTGTTACGCATACAAACTATAACCACAGTCCAATGGGAACTGGATAAAAGAAAATAAGCCGAATCAATATATCTGATTTAAAACAAATTGTTTTTTAATCTAAATATCTTAGAAAAACTTACTTTTCATGAATTGGGATAACAATATATTCTTTCTGAAAAATATCGTCTCTATGCCACTACCTTCTAAAGTTGTCGAACGAATTTTTAGCAATTCCCTATTCAAGTTTTAACCAAGAAACCATAACCGTTTATATTTAAGAATTAAAAATATAGATAAAACCTTGGGTGATAGAACATCTTTCAACTTCGTGTAAAAAATGTGTTGAAGAAGTGATATTCACTTATTGCTCCATTTGTTGGAGATGCATTCTGCTATAAATATCTGGCCATAACACATACCGAAGGTAAAAGTTCATCAAAGTCAATTAAACACATACCGAAGGTAAAAGAAAAAACAATTAAACACATACTGAATGTAAAAGTTAATTAGGATATCGTTCAACCAGTTTCCAGGATTGAGCTTCTTAATATCACTATTAGAAATGTGATCATCACTGCAAAAAAGATATGATAGACCAATTATGTTCAGTTAAAACTGTCAGAGAAAGTCATCCACTCTCACAAAATAAAAGAAAAAGCAAGACAAACCTAGATAGGTCACTTCTAGTTGCTCCACTAGTAGAAGCTGCCCCAACATTCCGAGTAGAATCAGCAATCGTATTCTTACATTTCTCGTTAAGTGCATCAAGTTGCAAAAGTAACTGCAGCTCTACTTTTTCTGGTTAAACCTTGATAAGATCATATATATACTTCAAGTCTTTACAAATCTTATCCGCCAATTAGTTCTTCCTTTTTCTTTCCGGAGCATGGTCAACCTGTAAGTAGGGGAAATCAGTTAAAAAGATCACAAAAGTCATAATACTGATAAACATAATAAAATAAAGCACACATTTTCACTAACCATCCAGTTCTGGTGGAACTTTTCAATCGTTTCTTTACTGATCTCAGAAACGTTCGGCCCTTCCATAAAGTCTCTCATCTTCATACAATATAATTGTAAAAATAGGACACAACCCTCTAAGCTTTTCTCTACCCCTTACCCTTTAACAAATGTTTGAATGTTGTGCTTTAGACCATTCATAGCAACACTTGCCCACGACTGGTCATGAAGACTATTAACATTCTTCACGTACCCCAAAAATTTCTTTCCTAATTTACCCGCCGGGACAGGACAAACAATATAATGCAATGATATTAATGCAAAAGTTTGCTTAATAGCAATGTCTTCAACAGCATTCTTAAGTTCTTTCTCAACATTCTTAATATCAGTATTTTTGTACTTGAGTTCGTCCTTTTTTCCGAAGTGCAATATTTACTGAGAAGATCATCATCCAATTCTACACTTTCTTCAACTAATGAGCCATGTCCATTTGGTATACCCATTATAAGAGAAAAATCCTCAACTGTAATAGGGACGTCTTGGGTCTTACCCCCTTATGTACAGTTAGCGTCATTTGATCACAGTTAAAATGCCTAACGATTGATTTGATCAAATCCCTTTGTAGGCTTAAACTTCCCCCTGGAAGTCTAGAAGCCTTGCAAAAGGGGTTTCTGATATAACCTTTTTTTATGGTCATTTAGTGTGCTCAAAACTTTACGAAACTTGTCTAAATTACACCTTATACGAGTTTTATGGTTATTAGCCTTTTTCTTTTTCGGCTCACTGGGATTCTTTTTCTTTTCTTCCATGTACTTATCAAGGCATTCTTTTTTAGTTAAACCTGGGTGCTCCACCCTAAGTAACAAATAAGCAAGTGTTTTTCAGGTCAGTGTATCGATTCACAAGTAACAACTAGTACATCACAGGAAGTTAATATTGGAAGAGTTCCGCCTAACATATAGTTCAAAACCTATCAGCCCCTTTACCCAAGATCACTACAAAATTGTAGTTACAGAAAAGAATGAAAATTTAAACTTATATGAAGCAAAATCAGACTGGCGCAAATGGAGTATTAGACTAACATGAAGAACTCACAAATCGTACACACTGATTAATGCGATCTGAATCATCTGATCGAAGTTTAAAGTGCGGACAAGTTATATTATTCAAAGTAGTACAATGAATAAATTATATGAAGCAAAATCAGACTGACGCAAATGGAATATTAGACTAACATGAAGAACTCACAAATCGTACACACTGATTAATGCGATCTGAATCATTTGATCGAAGTTCAAAGTGCGGACAAGTTATATTATTCAAAGTAAAACAATGAATAAAGGCATAATTGTGCAAAAACTAACAAAAATTTAACACGATATTCATGAATTGGTCCAAAGCGCACATAAAAATAAAGAGAAAAAGGATTAGGTCTGATTACATACTGAAATTGGTTCCACTGATTAGTTTTTCTTCTTTCTTCTCTGATGGGATTAGGTCTTCTTTCTTCTCTGATACAATGAAAAAAAAGGGCGGGATTGAGAAAATTGAAAAAGTGGATATTCAAACCGTAAAAGACATGGTTCCTACCTTTTGGTTCAATATTCAAACCTAAAAGTGGATCTTTCGCTGAAGACTTGGTTCCCACTTTTTGGTTCTTAAATGAAACCAGTAGTCTGTCACACAAAACGCCTGTTTTGTGGCAGTCTAGTTGGTAAAAGGTATTGTGCTGACGTTGACGTTTGACGGTTGTGTGACAGGCTGTCACTCGTGTATATAACGAATTATACAATGTATATAACGAATTGTACCCTAGAAGTTTATAAATATATAAGGAATTCTAAATCTCTCGCAGCAAGCTGTGTAGCTCAACGGTTAGTGTGTTGTTTGTGTAGAGCGGATACCCGGGTTCGAGTCCTGGATAGGCAGCCTTTATGCTTTTTTTATAGTTTCTCGTATTTACACAATTAACCCCTGATGTTTACAACAGCTGTTGGTTTCATTTAAGAACCAAAAAGTGGGAACCAAGTCTTCAGCGAAAGATCCACTTTTAGGTTTGAATATTGAACCAAAAGGTAGGAACCATGTCTTTTACGGTTTGAATATCCGCTTTTTCAATTTTCTCAATTCCGCCCTTTATTTTTCATTGTATCAGAGAAGAAAGAAGACATAATCCCATCAGAGAAGAAAGAAGACCTAAGCATGGCTTCAGACCTAATCAGTGGAGAAGAAAAACTAATCAGTGGAACCAATTTCAGAATGTAATCAGACCTAATCCCCTTTTTCTCTCTATTTTTATGTGCACCTTGGACCAATTTCATGAATATCGTGTTAATTTTTTGTTAGTTTTTGCACAATTATGCCTTTATTCATTGTATTACTTTGAATAATATAACTTGTCCGCACTTTGAACTTCGATCAGATGATTCAGATCGCATTAATCAGTGTGTACGATTTGTGAGTTCTTCATGTTAGTCTAATATTCCATTTGCGCCAGTTTGATTTTGCTTCATATAATTTATTCATTGTATTACTTTGAATAATATAACTTGTCCGCACTTTGAACTTCGATCAGATGATTCAGATCACATTAATCAGTGTGTACGATTTGTGAGTTCTTCATGTTAGTCTAATATCTCATTTGCGCCAGTCTGATTTTGCTTTATATAAGTTTCAGTTTTCATTCTTTTCTGTAACAACAATTTTGTAGAGATCTAGGGTAACGGGGCTGATAGGTTTTGAACTATATGTTAGGTGGAACTCTTCCAACATTAACTTCCTGTGATATACTAGTTATTACCTTACTTGTGAATCGATACACTGACCTGAAAAACACTTGTTTATTTGTTATTTAGGGGGGGTGGGGCACCCAGGTTTAAATAAAAAAGAATGCCTTGATAAATACATGGAAAAAAAGAAAAAGAAACCCAGTGAGCCGGAGAAGAAAAAGGCTAATAACTATAAAACCCGTATAAGGTGTAATTTAGACAAGTTTCGTAAAGTTTTGAGCACACTAAATGACCATAAAAAAAAGTTATATCAGAAACCCCTTTTGCAAGGCTTCTAGACTTCCAGGGGGAAGTTTAAGCCTACAAAGAGATTTGATCAAATCAATCGTTAGGCATTTTAGCTGTGATCAAATGACGCTAACTGTACATAAGGGGGGTAAGACCCAAGACGTCCCTATTACAGTTGAGGATTTTTCTCTTATAATGGGTATACCAAATGGACATGGCTCATTAGTTGAAGAAAGTGTTGAATTGGATGATAATCTTCTCAGTAAATATTGCACTTCGGAAAAAAAAAGGACGAACTCAAGTACAAAAATATTGATATTAAGAATGTTGAGGAAGAACTCAAGAATGTTGTTGAAGACAATGCTATTAAGCAAACTTTTGCATTAATAGCATTGCATTATATTGTTTGTCATACCCCGGCGGGTAAATTAGGAAAGAAATTTTTGGGGTACGTGAAGAATGTTAATAGTCTTCATGACCAGCCTTGGGCAAGTGTTGCTATGAATGGTCTAAAGCACGGCATTCAAACATTTGTTAAAGGGAAAGGGGTAGAGAAGAGCTTAGGGGGTTGTGTCCTATTTTTACAATTATATTGTATGAAGATGAGATATTTTATGGAAGGGCCGAACGTTTCTGAGATCACTAAAGAAGCGATTGAAAAGTTCCACCAGAACTGGATGGTTAGTGAAAATGTGTGCTGTATTTTATTATATGTTTATTAGTATTATGACTTTTGTGATCTTTTTAACTGATTTCCCCCATACTTATAGGTTGACCATGCTCCGGAAAGAAAAAGGAAGAACTACTTGGCGAATAAGATTTGTAAAGACCTGAAGTATATATCTGATCTTATCAAGGTTCAACCAGAAAACGTAGAGCTGCAGTTACTTTTGGAACATGATGCACTTAACGTGAAATGTAAGAATACGCTTGCTGATTCTACTCGGAATGTTGGGGCAGCTTCTACTAGTGGAGCGAGTAGAAGTGACCTATCTT